>MCJB01048302.1:0-48629 GCA_002018475.1 Nicotiana obtusifolia | reverse complement strand
GGAAATCTCGTGATATGTAAACATCTCGGCTAAAATAAGAATGAGAGGGCTATTTATACTTTTTCAAAAGCGGCGGTTCGAAACCCAAAATGAGAAAGCATTAATTGGTGGTTCCAGGAATTGCAGAGTTTGTCGTCAGTTGGTACATGAAAAGACATTTTTGATACTGGCCACGTATGTCATCACACTGCCGTCATTTATCAATAAGACGTTTTGTGTTATCTGATTTGACGTTCCGAATTCCGTGTCGCTCACCATAAGTATGTTTCCATTTAGCCTAATCTTAAAAGCGGCGGCTCATATCGTTTCTTGTCATTACTCTCAAAAAACGAGGGGATTATCTGTTTGGGGTCGAACCCGATCGCTTGCATAGGAAGTACCGGTTTTGGAATTTGACGACCAGAGTCGATTGAAGTCGCCATCCGATAGGTCGAGACCAGAATATCGAGAAGAGAAGTTTGAGACCGGGACATCGAGTAGAGAAGCCCGAGACCAGATGTCATCAGAACGAAGCTTGAAGCCAAGGCGCTCGAGATGAGATCGTCGAGGCCGATCAGGGTAAAACATCCCATGGTAAATTTATCAGATTTGCGTAACTGAAGGACCGGAAATCTTGTGATATATAAACATCTCGGCGGGAATCGCGGCCTAAATCAATAAAGACGTTGAATCCATTAATTCTAGGGATATCTTACCTTGTAAATAAGATTTTTACCTTGTATAGAATTCTTTTCCCTTCCTATATAAACAGGCAGCCCTATTGTAAATAGACACAATCTACGATCAATATACAAAGGCTATAGTCTATTTTACTCACTTATCTACTTCATACTTTATTTCCAAAGGATTCTAACGCAGAGAGGCTACTCAATATTGGTGGTTTGCTCTTTTCCTTGTTCACTAAATTTAGTCTCCATTTTCGTTTATTCTTTAACTGTATTAAATCAGGTCACATATCCTTAGAACCGCATATAAATTTAATTGTTACTCGTAATCAAGGGTAAACAACTACATCTTAGCCTCAATCTAATGAATCACAAACTATAAATCAAGAAACTGAACCGTTGATTTCTCCACCGGCCAATATGACTCCAGCCACCTCGTGTAGTACAGTTGGCAATGGCGATGATGAGCATCGAATATGGATTATACCTGAAGCGGATGGATAATTATACTAACTTGTATTTTTATTATTATATAGAAGGGTGAAAGATTCGACATTTTTAATCATGACTTGCACAATGTTGTTGTTTACCCTAAATTACGAGTAACAATTAAATTTATATGTGGTTTTAAGGATACGAGACATGATTTAATACAATTAAAGAATAAACGGAAATAGAGACTAATTTTAATGAACGAGGAAAGAGCAAACCGCCAATATTGAGTGATCTTTCTGCTTTAGAAGCCTTTGAAAATAAAATATGAAGCAAACAAACAAGCAAAATAGACTACAGCTTTTGTATATTGATTGTATATCATCTGTCCTTTACAAATGGGGCTGTCTGTTTATATAGGAAGGGTGAAGAATTTTATACAAGGTAAAAATCTCATTTACAAGGTAAGATATCCCTAGAATTAATGGATTCAACGTCTTTATTGATTTAGGCCGCGATTCCCGCCGAGATGTTTATATATCACAAGATTTCCGGTCCTTCAGTTACGCAAATCTGATAACTTTACCACGGGATGTTTTACCCTGATCGGCCTCGACGATCTCATCTCGAGCGCCTTGGCTTCAAGCTTCGTTCTGATGACATCTGGTCTCGGGCTTCTCTACTCGATGTCCCGGTCTCGAACTTCTATTCTCGATATTCTGGTCTCGACCTATCGGATGGCGACTTCAATCGACTCTGGTCGTCAAATTCCAAAACCGGTACTTCCTATGCAAGCGATCTGGTTCGACCCCAAACAGATAATCCCCTCGTTTTTTTAGAGTAATGACAAGAAACGATATGAGCCGCCGCTTTTAAGATTAGGCTAAATAGAAACATACTTATGGTGAGCGACACGGAATTCGGAACGTCAAATCAGATAACACAAAACGTCTTATTGATAAATGACGGCAGTGTGATGACATACGTGGCCAGTATCAAAAATGTCTTTTCATGTACCAACTGACGACAAACTCTGCAATTCCTGGAACCACCAATTAATGCTTTCTCATTTTGGGTTTCGAACCGCCGCTTTTGAAAAAGTATAAATAGCCCTCTCATTCTTCAGTTTTCAAGTTTGCGTCGTTTGAGCACCATATTATCCAAGTTCTCTAAACTATGTTCTTCAAGTGATTTCTCTTTTTACGCTTGCATCTACTTGCTTTCCATCTCTTTAATTCCAATGGCAAAGACATCTAAGTATGTCCCTCAGAAGCAACAACCCTCTTCCTCTCAATCCACTGAAGAGGCCGAGCCTGTCGTTGCTGAGGAAACTTCGACAGAGCCTCCTCTAAAAGCGTTCGTACCGGTCGGATGCTCAATCGACTCCGACTTTAAGGTAGAGAAGGCCTCTTCTGTACCAGGCCGTGGTGAACCGGTCGTCAGATATATTAGTTCGATCATGAGAAAAACCATCTAGAGGATGAAGGTAGAATGTAACTGGGTTGGCAAAGATGTGGTAGTTCCCTCACCGGACGAGGCAATTACCACCCACGTGGAGGGCTATTTGAGTGTTTACACTTACCCCTTCACGTTGGGCCCTTTGGACCCCATCATTGTCGCCTTTTGCAAAAGGTACAATGTAACGCTGGGTCAGATTCACCCCTCCGTTCGGCGAATAATTCATCTTTTCTGTTTTTTCGTGAGCAAGGTCGATGGGCATCCTTTCACCCTCGATCATCAGCTGCGATTATACAGTCCACGACTCTTCCAAGGGGGACTAATAAAACTCGCTCGCCGGGCAAGCAAAGCCCCGTTTTCGAGCATTGACGAGGAGAAGGATCGAGGCTGGATGAGCCAATTTGTTCGAATAAGGGCGTCGGACCTGATCCCTGCCGAAGATATGTCGTTCCCTGAAAAGTGGAACATCAACTGTAAGAATCCTTTTCGTATCCTAATTCATCTGTTGACTTTCCTTCGTTATCTCACTATTGCATTTTTACAAAATGTAGCTGTTTCTCAAATGCCGGCTGCGATTCAGCATTTGGAAGAGTGGGTTCGGAAGGTGGTAGCTCAAAGGATCTACTTAGAGAGAGCCTGGTGAGAGATATCGAAGGGCATATGGGAGGCCAAAAATCATGGTGAGATCGATATCATTTGTGTTCCACGCTTTATATGATCGATGATGCCACTAATTTACTTTTTCCTTCCTTTGCATGTCTATCAAAGGATGCTGAATTGAGGCCAACGTCCCCCGGTAGAGAGGTTCCCTACCCTCCCCCTGTCTCGGAGCAGGAAGGAGAGTAAAAGAGAAAAGAAGCCCCCGGTTCTTCTGGGCCCGAGAAAAAAAGAGTTAAGAAGAAGAGCATAGCTCGTAAGACCAAAATTGCTAACTTGGCTATCTGATTGAGTGATGATTCCGAGGAAGATAGGGGCCTCGAGATTTTAAGCAACGAACCATCTCAGGCAGTCCCCGAGCCGAGGATCGATGAAGCTCGTATTCATCGAGTAGAGGACCTCGATGCAAGGCGAGAACCGGGACTTCCGCCGATGCAGGGGAGGCAGTGCAAGGAAGAACCTCGGGTCCCCCAGAAGCAATGGACTCCCCTTCTTTCTAGGAGGCAACCCTCAATGAAGCCCGAGCTGCAAGAGCGCATTCGCCGAGCAAAGGTCATGTACCGGAAGGGCCTTTTGAAGACTTCTTCGACGGTGTGCCATCGACTGACACCTTTGGGATCGAAGTGCCGAGGAAGATTCCCTCTGCCGAGACGAGCAGGGCATCTTTCGGTCCCAAGCTGGTCGATAGATTTCCTGCTCCGAGTTCCAACCCTGATCGAAAAAGGATAATAAAGTTTGCCATTCCCGAATATGCTAGGGCCCTTTCTGCGCCTGTGGGGGTGGCTAGTTATCTTCGGTGTCTGGTAACCGAGGAAGATCAGGCTACAATGGACGAGGTGGATGAGTCCTGCTTGTTCAATGAAGCTCAACAGGCATCAAATAAGGTAAAATTACTTACAGGCTTTGTTTGGTGTTTGTTATTTTACTTTTCAATCTGGACTGACTGTCTTATTTTCTTTCATATTCGTAGGCCTCATTGCTTCATCATGAGGCTTTTCTTCGACTAAGGGAAGAAAAGGCACGTCGTGTGCGACTCGAAGGGGAGATATCGACCCTTGGGGTCGAGCTAGACTTTATGCGCAGGGAGAATGCTAATACACTCGACCAGATAGGGCAGCAACTTGACCGAATAAATCAATTCCGATCTGCATTGAGCGAGGCCAAAGTAGAGACCAACGAATGGAGAGCTAAGACCGATCTGCTGACCTCAGAAAAGGAGACCCTCCAAGCTCGAGTGGTTTCTTTGGAGGAACAAGTCTCGGAGGCACAAGGGAAAATCGGGACTCTGACTCAGAGCACCGATACACTTCGATCTCAGGTCGAGACGCTTACCTCGGATCGTTATATTTTGGTCAACGAGCTGCAATCGGCAAAACCGAAGATTGCCACATCCAAAGCTGATGCCGATGATCTAATAGCTCAATACAGGGCCGATGCCGAAGCTGCCCAGGAGCAATCAGAGATTTTGGTCGAGTATACCAAATGCCAAACCCGCCTTTCTGTTCTCGAAGAGTTACAAGCTCGAGGCTTCGATCTATCCACCGAGGTTGATGATGCAGCAAGGATCGAAGCCGATGCTAGAAAGCGGGCCTTCCCATAAAAAGAAGAAGACTCCGAGAATTCTGATTAATGTCATCTATTGTATAATATGTCTTTTTAGGATTCTCACTTTTGTAACATACTTTGCTTCACATATATGAAAGATTTTCTTTTATCTCCCTTTCTTGTTCGGTCTATTCTGACTCTCTGATAATTCAATTTGTAGAATTTTCTACCCTTCAGGTTTAGTTAAGACTTAGCTTATTTCTTAGCAGATTTTCCCCTTTCACGGCCGATTGGGTAAGGCCTAAGCCTCGAAAGGGGGCCGAGGTTTGCCTAATAGGTCTTATTCCTTTTCGAATTTTATTAATTCGACGTGGCCTTGGCCTATTAAGAAATTAGAGTTCTGCCTTAACAGATTTCAATTCTCCTCGAGTCTAACTTGATTCGGCCTTAGCCTTTTATAAATTGGGGTTCTCCTCAGTAGGTCTTACTTCCCTTCGAATTTCATTAACTCGATAAGGCCTTGGTCTTTTAAGAAATTAGGGTTTTCCTTAACCGGTCTTACCCCCCTTCGAGTTTTACTTGACTCGGCCTTAGCCTTTTATAAGTTGGGGTTTGCCTTAACAGGTCTTACTCCCCTTCGATTTTCGCGTGAAGTTCTGAGCAATGTTAATTTTCGATCATGTAATAAAAATTGAAGGGGCCCTTGGGCTCGGAGATAAGATATCGGTGCCGAAAAGCTTTTATTAGCATTCAGGTGCTTGTACAATTTGCTTAGGGGGTAGATCAATCTACTCGGGCACGGTACTTTCGACCGTTTGACCCTTACATTGATTCCTAACGATCTATGAGAAGTTCCCCCGAATTGAAGTGGCCAAACAATGTATCGAAGTAGATAAGCAATCTTTTAATAATCATGGTCGACCGAAGTTGTGCACTAAATATTGTTGTCTTCGATGAGCGACCGATCTAAGTTAGCACGATTACTGGTTGCCTCATTAAAAACCTTGCCGTAAAATCCAATTTGGGACAAAACCGGTCGAACGGAAAAAGAGTGCAACGCGTGCTTTCATCCCTAATGTCCTGTGCTTCCTGGTTCGAGATTACCTCGTTCAATACTTGCAGACGTTAGTAAAACAAACAAATGAAAAAAATGAAATTTCATACCTCAACAATAGTATGGCTTTAGGTGGCTTATGTTCCAATTGTTTGGCAGCTGTTTGCCCTCCATGGTTCCGAGCTTGTAAGATTCCTTTCCGGTGACCGTCAAGATGGTGTAGGGCCCTTCCCAGTTCGGTCCTAACTTTCCTTCATTCGGATCTCGAGTATTGGGTGTGATTCTTCTGAGCACCAGGTCTCCGATGTTGAAGTGTCAAAGATGGGCTCTCCGGTTGTAATACCTATCGATCTTTTGTTTTTGGGCCGCCATTCGAACAAGGGCTGCTTCCCTTCTGTCGTCCAATAATTCTAAATTGATGTTCATAGCATCTCGATTTGGTTCTTCGGTTGCGTATCGGAACTTGATACTCGGTTCGCCTACCTCGACTGGTATTAACGCCTCAGCACCGTATACTAGAGAGAAAAGAGTGGCCCCGGTGCTGGTTTTCTCGGTTGTGCGATATGCCTCGGGCAGTATTTATTTCTGATGTGCCGGGAAATTTCGGCACATATTGATACTATTTGATTAGAAATTGCTTGTTCCACTTTCTAATTATCATGATATTTACTTAGTCTTCGTGTAATTTCAGTAAATTGATGAAAGAAACCCAAAAGCGTGAAAAGCAGTCCAAAAGCCATTCAAAAGGCAAGAAAAGAGATCAACAATACAGCAGAATTGGAAACTTGATCGCAAAGTCGGGTAAAACTTCAAGCCTAAGTTAAAGTAAGAAAGCTGTCAACAATGCGACCGCAGAATGGAAATGCTAATCGCATTCTCATCGCAGACACGGACAGAGTTTGAGGTGGAAAATAGAAGGGAATCGCGATCGCATTCTGCGATCGCAGAATCATTTTGCGGACCGCATTCTGAAATGCGATAGGAAGGAGAAGTGCCGGTGAAGTCTGCGATGCAAGATGACGATTCTGCGGACCGCATTCCTGTTATGCGACAGGAATGCGATCGCAGACGAAAAGGTCGGCCAGAAGTTATTTCAGTTCGCCTCGGTTTTTAGGCCTCTATAAATAGCCTCTCTAAGGTTATGTGCAAGGAGGCTGGTCAGATTTCAAAGTGCAATATAGTGCTTTTGGTTAATTTTCAAATTGGGAGAGATTTTTGGGTGATCAAAACTTGGAAATCCATATTGTTGTAAGATGAATTCAACTTTTATTAATTGTTCTTTAGTTTTCAATATGTGTAGCTAAATTTTAATACTGAGGTTGTGAACCCTAGATGGGTGGAATGTTATTGAATAATTGATATTGCTTCCAATTTCGAAAGAATCTTGATGCTTATTTATTTCTCGTTCATAATTAAATCGTTAGTGGTTGCAAACATTAGGGTGCCAATTTATGCTATTTAACCTTGGAAAAGGGAAGGTAGGGTTTGGTAGAAATAAGTAACGACGATTCAAGGCCTTAACCCTTGTTTAACAAAATCACTTAGGAATAAGAGGATTTTAAGCCGGCGAATGATTGGGTATTCGTAATTTCGACTCTAATGTATTCGGGAGAATCATAAGAGGATACGTTATCCAAATATTGGAAAATATCGGGTATCACTCTACTAAGAACCAATTGCATATCAAGAGCGGAAGTTAATATCAATATCAATACATTCTACTACATTAGGGGGAGCACAACCTTAGTATCTCGACTTCATACATTTATTCAATTATTATTTTCAAGCTGCAATTATTAGTTTAATTTTCTTTTCGTACTCAACATCAATATATTTTATTTTGTTACTTGATCGAATTAAGACTAAGTGAAATATTACGTTAATCAGATATTCGTTTCACGCCTATTCCCTGTTGGATTCGACCCCAACCTAGTTGGGTTACTATATTTGACATCGATCGCTTACACTATTATTAAGGTGTAATTTGAGCGGATCACTTTCTGTTTTCCCTTTGCGTCGGTTAACCTTTTCTTCAAGTTTCGAATTATGGTTTTGTTGGTCGACTCAGCTTGTCCATTGCCGCTGGGGTGATAGGGCGTCGATAAGATCCTCTTGATCTTATTGTCTTCGAAGAACTTTGTCACTTTACTGCCAATGAACTGCTTGCCATTATCGCACACGATCTCCGATGGCATCCCAAGTCGACATATGATGTGGTCCCAGATGAAGTCGATCACTTCCTTTTCTCTAACTTTTTCGTAAGCCTGCGCTTCAACCCATTTGGAGAAGTAGTCAATGATAAAAAGAATAAATTGAGCTTTACCTGGCGAATAAGGGAGAGGGCCAACGATGTTCATTCCCCTTTTCATGAATGGCCATAGCGATAGAACTGAATGCAGTGTCTCTCCGGGCTGGTGGATCATCGGTGCGTGCCTTTGGCACTCGTTGAACTTGCGAATGAACTCCTTTGCATCTTTCTCCATATCGATCCAATAGTAGCCGGCTCGAATTATTTTTCGAACCAAGGATTCGAAACCGGAGTGATTCCCACATGAGCCTTCGTGTATTTCTCTTAAAATATACTCGGTGTCGCCTGGTCCAAGACATATTGCGAGGGGGCACCAAATGTCCTTCTAAATAAGTCCCATCATCGGATAAATAGAATCGGTCTGCCTTTGTGCGTAATGCTCTCGATTCTTTGGGATCCAAAGGGAGTTTACCTGCGGTGAGATACTCTATATACTTGTTCCTCCAATCCCAGGTCAAACTTGTCGAATTAATTTCGGCGTGGCCTTCCTCCACCACCGACCTCAAGAGTTGTACGACCTTTTCGGACTCAATCTCCTCATCTTCGACCGATGATCCCAGGTTGGTGAGGGCGTCGGCCTCACTGTTTTGTTCTCAAGGTATGTGCTGTAAAGTCCATTCTTTAAACCTGTGCAACGTGACTTGAAGCTTGTCCAAATACCTCTGCATTCGCCCTTCTCTTACTTCGAAAGTCCTATTTACTTGGTTGACCACGAGGAGGGAATCGCATCTGGCTTCGATTATCTCTGCTCCCAGGCTTTTGGCCAGCTCTAAACCTGTAATCATAGCTTCATACTCCGCTTCATTGCTAGCCAATTTTACAGTCTTAATAGACTGTCGAATTGTGTTTCCGGTTGGGGCTTTAGTACGATACCAAGCCCCGATCCTTTCAAGTTTGAGGCGCCGTCTGTGAAAAGGGTCCACACTCCCGGAGGAGTACCCGATTCGGTCATTAATTCCTTCTCGACCTCGGGTATTAGTGACAGTGCAAAATTGCCAACGAAATCTGCCAATACTTGAGACTTGATTGAGGTTCGGGGCCGATATTCGATATCGTACCCGCTTATTTCGATGGACAACTTGGCCAATCGACCGGATAGCTCGGGCTTGTGCATTATATTTCTCAAGGGATAAGTCGTTACTACACATATGGGATGGCACTGGAAGTAGGGTTTTAGCTTCCTAGAGGCACTCAATAAAGCGAGTGCTAATTTTTCTAAATGCGAGCTTCACCTAAGGTTCTACTGACGTAATAAATAGGAAACTGTGTACCTTGTTCTTCTCGGACCAGGACCCCACTCACCGCTGCTTCTGAAACGGAAAGGTAGAGGTATAGTTGTTCACCCGTTTTTGGTGTATGCAGCAAAGGTGGGCTAGAGAGATACCTCTTAAGTTCTTCTAACGCGCGCTGGCATTCTGGACTCCACGAGAAATCATTCTTCTTTTTCAGTAAGTTGAAAAACTGGTGACTTCTATTGGAAGACCTCGAAATGAATCGGCCTAAAGCAGTTATCCGACCTGTCGGCTTTTCTACGGCCTTTACACTGTCTATAATTGTAATGTCTTCGATGGCTTTGATCTTTTCGGGGTTAATTTTTATTCCTCGATTCAAGACCATGAAACCGAGGAATTTTCCCGAGCCCACCCCAAATGCGCACTTCTCCGAGTTTAACTTCATGTTGTACCATTTCAGCACATCGAACGTTTCCTGCAAATGGCTCAAATGGTCCTCTGCTCGCAGGGACTTAACTAACATATCATCAATGTAAACTTCTATTATTTTTCCTAGTTGTTTTTCGAACATTTTGTTTACTAGGCGTTGATAAGCAGCCCCCGCATTCTTTAACCCGAATGGCATCACGTTATAGCAGTATGTACCATACTTAGTGATGAAGGATGTCTTTTCTTGATCATCCTTGTCCATTCGTATCTGGTTATAGCCAGAGTAGGCGTCGAGAAAGCTAAGGTTCTCGTGGCCAGCAGTGTCATCGATCATGCGATCGACGTTAGGTAAGGGAAAAGAATCTTTAGGTCATGCCTTGTTTAAATCTTTATAATCTATGCACATTCTTAACTTATTTCCCTTTTTAGGAACTACAACTACATTTGCTAACCATTCCGGGTATTTGACTTCCCGAATGGATCCTATATTTAAAAGCTTGGTTACCTCATCTTTGATGAATGCTTGTTTGACTTCGGATTGAGGCCTCCTCTTTTGCCTGACCGGTCAAAATTTCGGATCGATGCTCAGTTTGTGAGTCGTGATTTCCGGGGGTATCCCTGTTATGTCAAGATGGGACCAAGCGAAAGAGTCCTCGTTAGCTGAAAGAAAATGAATAAGTTTAGTCCTGAGCTCGGAACTTAAGCCCGAGCCTAGGTATACCTTCCAATCCGGTGCATCTCCTCGGAGTGAAATTTGGTCGAGTTCCTCGACCGTTGACTTAGTTGCATCGGATTCGTCGGGGCCGACGAATGACCGGGGAATCCCATAGTCATCATCTTCGAGAAGCTCCTATTCACCTTCGTTCGTTGAAGGCGATGCCTGTGATTACTATTTGGTTCTTTGGGAAGGAGCTATTGGTTTCGGCACTGCTTCTTCTACTGCGAACATCTCTTTCGCCGCATGTTTTTCTCCATAAACAGTTATGATCCCATCAGCTGATGGGAATTTCAACATTTGGTGCAGTGTCGAGGGTACCGCTCTGATATCATGAATCCACGGTTACCCAAGCAAGTCATTGTACCTCATATCTCCTTCAATTACGCAGAATTTTATTTCCCGAACGGTACCGGCAGTGTTCACTGGTAAACTTATTTACCCTTTGGTTGTCTCACAAGACATGTTGAAACCATTGAGGATCCGAACTTTAGGGGTAATTCGGTCTGTCAACCCGAGCTGTTCGATAACCCATGACCGGATTATGTTGGCCGAACTACCGGGATCGACCAACACACGCTTCACCTTAGTTTTTTGTATAAGCACCGATATTACTAAGATGTCGTTATGGGGTTGTATGATTCCTTCTGCATCCTCCTCGATGAAGTGAAAAGCTCCCTCCATTGCGTAATCCCGAGTGCGCTTTTCTCGGGTGATGAATATTTTTGTGCGTTTCAATACCAGACCTTGGGGTGTATCTACCCCACCGATTATTATATTGATCGTGTGCTGAGGCTCCACCTGGTTTACTGGTCTATTCCTGTTCCCGCAATGGTTTTTGGCTCGATCGCTCAAAAACTCTTGAAGGTACCTTTTTTTGAGCAACCGTGCCACCTCTTCCCTCAACTGTCGACAGTCTTCTGTCTTGTGTCCATGTGTACCATGATACTTACATATCACTGGGGTCTCTCTTAGCTGGATCCGATTGCAGCGCTCGAGGCCACTTGGTATCCTTAATGTGATCAATGGCCGATACGAGAGTAGCCGAGTCGACGTTGAAGTTATACTCGGACAGTCGTGGTGCTTCTCGATGGCCAGCGGCTCTTTCGAAGTTATTTCTCGCCAATGGTCCTCGGTTACTCCGAGTAAGATCGTTCCTCCTTTCTCGTCTCGGGGAACCCTGCCTTACTAGAATGGCCTTTCAGTCTCCAGGATATGGTGGATGCCTGTCTCTGCTCGATCTTGGCTCTCGATAAATATCCCTTTGAACCCTTCATGAGTTCTGATGGGGTAAGTGGATCCCGAGGGGCCTCCAAGTTGATAGTCCTTGACCCTAATCTTCTATTGATATCGGTTGTGTATATCCGCCCATGTGGCACCCGGATATTCAATCAAGCTTTGCTTAAGCTGTTGTGAAGCCATTGAATTTCGAGTGTTGAGTCCTTGGGTGAAGGCCTGTACGGACCAATCATCAGTGACCGGTGGTAGGTCCATCCGTTCCATCTGAAAATGAGATACGAACTCTCCGAGCATCTCGTTATCTCTTTGCCTAACTTTAAATAAGTCCGATTTTCGCGTCTCGAATTTGATGGCTCCCGCATGAGCTTTCACGAAGGTGTCCGCAAGCATGGCAAAAGAATCGATGGAATTTGGGGGCAAATTGTGATACCAAGTCATTGCCCCCTTCGACAAGGTCTCTCCGAATTCTTTAAGAGAACGGACTCAATCTCATCGTCTTCAAGATCATTTCCTTTTATGGCGCATGTGTATGCTGTTACATGCTCATTTGGGTCAGATGTCCCATTGTATTTGGGAATTTTCGGCATGCGAAACTTCTTCGGTATGGGTTTTGGAGCGGCGCTTGATGGAAAAGGTTTCTGTACGAATTTCTTTGAGTCTAATCCTTTTAATATCGGAGGTGCTCCTGGAATTTGGTCCACCCTCGAATTATATGTTTCTACCTTTTTATCATTGGCCTCGATCTTCTTCTCGCCTGACCTGACTCGTCTGGTTAACTCCTCGAGCATTTTCATGATCCCGGCGTTTGCCCCCGATCCGCGTTCGGTTGGTTCCACTGTGATAGGTTCATTTTCGGGGATAATTTCCGAGGAGGACCGGTCCCTATCCCATTCGAAACTTGGCTCCGATTTTGCAGCTGAGCAATGGCCGCTTGCTGGGCTTGCAACATGTTGAATATCATCCTGAGGCTGATCCCGTCTTCCTCGTCGTTCTGATTTGCCGAGCGGTATTCTCTTCGAACACTGTTCGATGGGCCAGAGGTCTGATCCACATCGACCACTTTTTGGGAGTTAGCATCGGCTGGAACTTCATTACCGAGTGCCAAGTTGTTGTTTTTGCCCTGGTGGTTAAACTCGCCATCGAGGTATTGAGGCACAGATTGAGAATGTGACATGATTGTACTGTAACCTGAAAAAAGGTATTCTGCAAAGAACAAGTGTAAAATAGACTGTGTGACAGAAAATTGTATCAAACGATCACTAGCCAAACTGTTTTACCCTAGATTACGAGTAACAATTAAATTTATATCATCTATCCTTTACAAATGGGGCTGTCTGTTTATATAGGAAGAGTGAAGAATTTTATACAAGGTAAAAATCTCATTTACAAGGTAAGATATCCATAGAATTAATGGATTCAATGTCTTTATTGATTTGGGCCGCGATTCCCGCCGAGATGTTTACATATCACAAGATTTTCGGTCCTTCAGTTATGCAAATCTGATAACTTTACCATGGGATTTTTTACCCTGATCGGCCTCGACGATCTCATCTCGAGCGTCTTGGCTTCGAGCTTCGTTCTGATGACATCTGGTCTCGGGCTTCTCTACTCGATGTCCGAGTCTCGGACTTCTCTTCTCGATATTCCGGTCTCGACCTATCGGATGGCGACTTCAATCGACTCTGGTCGTCAAATCCCAAAACCGGTACTTCCTATGCAAGCGATCGGGTTCGACCCCATACAGTTGTATTGTATATATATGAATCATAACTACTGTATTTTATGTAGGTTTGATCCTCATGAGCCAGTTATTGAAGGTACTGGTACTTGCATTCGTAGTAAATGTGAGCTGGCTAAACCTTCTTGGAAGAAGTTCCCACAACCTATTCGCGATACGTGGTTTGAGGAATTCAAGGTAAGAAAATTTATAATTTGGTTCATATTCAAATATTGTAGGTGTGAGATTGTATGGCTAATGCAATTTTTATTTGATACATGCAGAAGAAATTCAGATAGCTTCCTCACCATAATGAAGCTATACGGGACAATTTTGAGAAATGGGCAGCTGCAAAAATGACCCAACTTTTTCAAGATATTAGAAAACACTTGCCTATGAAACCACATTGGATGGGGGATGATGTATTCAAGGAGATGAAGGAGTATTGGGAGTCTCCTGAATTTAAGTCAAAGTCCGAACAAAACAAAAGAATCGCGATTCAAATGACGGCGCCTCAGTTCATACATGTGGTTGTATGCCTCGTCGAGTGATTTGGAAGAGAATTGTAATATATAGATCTTTTAAAATAAATTTCTTCAAGAAAATAACATCATATTTAGTGTTGATAACATAGTATTTTCCTTTATTTCCAGAAGGAAGTTATTGGAAAAGAACCTTCAATTGCGGAATTTATCTTCAGACTCATCGCCAAAAAAAAATGTTTGGGTAAATGAGAAAGCTGAAGCTGCTTATGTAAGTGTTCCTTCTATTCTTACACTTTGGTATACATACCATAAATCGGGTGGATAACAATAAGTTGCTGTAATGATCCGACCGGTCGTTTTGAGCATCTAGCGTCTCGTTCGACAGTTTGAAGCCTCGAGTAGCTTCACTTCATGTTTATGACTTGTACATGTGGTCGAAATTTAATTTCGGGAAGATCGAAGTTGTTTCGGAAGGAAAATTCTCAATTCGGAAGCTTTAAGTTGGGAGAGTTGACCAAGGTTTGAATTTTGAGCAAAAGACTCCGGAATGGAATTTTTATGATTTCAATAGCTTCGTATGGTGCTTTTAGACTTAGACGCATGTCTGGATTTGGATTTGAAAGTCTGTAGGACAATTCGGCGCATTTTGGCGAAAAGTTAGAAAGTTGAAGTTTTGAAATATTCATAAATTTGATCGGAAGTTGATTTGGTTGATATCGAGCTCAGATTTCGACTCCAGAAATTGGAACAGGTCCATTATGTCATTTATGACTTGTGTGCAAAATTTGAAGTCATTCCGGATTGATTTGATACGCTTCAGCGAAAATTATAGAATTTGAAAATTTCATAACTCATATTCGATTCGAGGCGTGATTCGTAGTTTTGATGTTGCTTGATATGATTTGAGGCCTCGACTAAGTTCGTATCATACTTTGGGACTCGTTGGTATGATTTGACGGGGTCCTAAGGGGCTTGTGTGTATTTTGGATCATTGGTTGAGAGACTAGTAAAGTTAAGAAATTTGGAGTTTGACCATGGTTAATATCGTATCAAGACGATCTCTTTTCAGTGTTTTGAGTGCAAGAGCAGGTCCGTAGCGTGTTTTATGATTGAAATTCATATATGATTTGTGTTCGGGAGCTTCCGGATGAGTTTCAGGGTGGTTTCGGTTCATTTCGAAGAAGTTTGCATTTTCTAGTTTCTGGTGAGGCACAGTTCATTTGCAATTGCGAACAATTATTTTCGAGTTTACTGTTCATTCGCAAATGCTAAGGTTTCGTCCGCAAATGCGAACCTGACCAGAAGACTTAAGGACCGAAACTTGGTCATTTTTCTATTTTCGTTTTGGATTTTGGAGCTCGGTTTTCGGGCAATTTTGAAGAGTTTTCCACGATGCTGACTTGGGTAAGTGTTCTATTTTCGAAAGTGATTATATTTCATGATTCCATGGTTATATTCATCAATTATTAGTGAATCAATTGGAAGAAAATGAGATTTTTGGCAAAATCTTTCAAAAACGAAAAATGAAGATTTCGAGGTCGATTTGTTATCGGAATTTGATAAAATTGGTATGGTTGAAGTCGTCTAGAATGGGTGTTCGTATTTCGTAAATTTTTGTTGGGTTCCGAGATGCAGGGCCCGGGTTGACTTTTTAAAGTAAAATTCAAAGTCGACGTTTTATTATCCGGAACTAATTCCGATAAATTTTAATGATGTTATGTAGTTAATTAGGCTAGATTTGAGCCGTCCTGAGGTCATTCCACGTGAGAAGGCTATTTTGAAATATCGGCCTAACTTTGTTAAGGTAAGTCTCCTGTCTAACCTTGTGAGGGGAAAACTACCCCTCGGTGACGTGATTGTTATGTGCTACTAGTTGTGGGTGCTATGTACGCACGAGGTGACGAGAGTCCGATACGTAGTTAAAGCATGTTTATGTCGGGGTAGACTTAGGACTTTGTCATGTAATATTTGAATTATTTGAACTTATTCTACTGGCTTAATTAACTGAAATTATAATTGAAGTTGATTTAGAAATTACATACATATTAGGCCGAGCCTTATCCTCTTGAGTTGTTGGCAAGTTATTTGAAAATCGGTAAAGGTTATACTCACTTTGAGTTCATATACTGTATCGCAAGCACGTGCTCGTAATTCAAAAAATTTCTTTTCTTTCTTGTGGAGCAGGCTGAATGCCTCGGCAGGATCATGTACCACGCTCTTATAGGAGCAGGCCATTCATCTCGGCAGTATACTTGATGCATCTATGGTTCGTGCCGCTCGACCCTCGGTAGTGTACACGTTATGATGGGATCGGGCCGTTCGTCTCGGCAGTATCATATTCCTTCTGGGATCGGGCCATACGACCTCGGCATAATCGTGCGTTATATTGCTAGTAATCAAGATGTTCACAGGATTATCCTTCCACTGATGCTCGATACTTTATATGGTATTTCCTTATCCGTTTGATATTGACACTTGATATTTATGAGTTGTTGAGATAGCATACGAGATTGAGAGATTCATATCATTAAAAGAAAGTTTGGAAGATTGTGGTAGTTACAGATTTACCTCACTATTACTGTTGTGCTTCTTATCTGTTTATGATTTACCATATTGATCTATTAGACCATTAGTAAGTGTCGATGTCGACCTCTCGTGACTACTTCTCCGGGGTTAGGCTAGATACTTACTGAGTACGCGTTGATTTACGTACTATTCACCTTGTCCTGTTTTATTTACATATCAGACAAATATTTTATTATTATTATACTCCCTAGTAAATGTTCATGCACTTGTGAAACCGGGTCTTGGGATATGCTAGTTGATGCTTACGGTTCTATATTTTATCATCGCCTTTCATTTTTTTTATAAACTATTAATTTTATACGATCCTGTGGATTTAAAAGTGTAAATTTCCCTCCTTATTAAAATTTATGATTTCAAAAGTAATTAAATAAATAACTAATGTGATATTTCATCATTGGCTTGCCTAACAACGATGTTGGGCGTCATCATGATCTATAGCAGGAATTGGATCGTGACAGTTGCTATCTCCTAAATGGAGAGCATAAATGTCTATAGTTGACTGATCGCAGGAAGTTGTTATCTTTGATCAAGATGCAAAGATGAACTTGAGTTGTTTGCTAATGGTTACAAAAATAAAATTGTTAACTTTTTCATTATTGTTTGGTCTAACAATTTTACCTGGATATGTCATTAATCCTGAAATACTTTTATTTTTACCAACCAATCTTTCCTAATACATCCTGCTAAAGAAAAGTGTCTTTAACTAAATAGTATAACCCTCTTTTGCACTACACTTGGTCTAGCTTAACATGACAAGCAACTAAAGGTGCCGTGTTTCCTAACTTTTATATATATCCTTGGTGCCACTTTTTTTAGATTTGCAGAAAATTTAAAACTAAGTTTTACTGTATTTTCTGTGGTATCAAATTAAGGTATAAATATGGTTATAAATATCACAATAGCATTAACTGAATGCAATTTACTAGAGCTAAGAGGTGGTCCAAGTGCCATGTACAGAGACAAATTGGTCACTCTTTACAATGGAAATCTGCAACCAGACCAAGGAGTTCAATAAAATAAAGTGATTCTAGTTTGTGCGTTATTTCAGAAGTTTCATTCCTAACACATGCTGCTAGTTCTTAGTTCCAAAAAAGGATTACAAGTGGATATATACTGATGTGAATAGTCTAATGAGTAAGTGATAGGTCTCTCTTTATTGATTAAGATGCAAATTTGATTGAATTGGTAGAGAATTGATATAGACCTTTATTTTCATTATTGACTTACAATCTGGGCAGCTATTTGTTTTCTTTTTGTTTTTGAGCTACATTTAACAAGTGAAGAAGTGAAGATTTAACTGTTACTTTGCTGCTCAAAACAGCTTGCTGCCCTGAATATACTTTCTCATTTGAACTTTCGCATTTGATATCATCTGTTAGTGGCTCTATTTTGGAAGTAAATAGTAAAAGAGAGTTTCTTTTTGTTTCGTTATAGGATTCTTATTCTATATGCTCGATTTCAACTCTTTTGGCCAACTATGTTTAATGTTTTATGCTAATGCAAGAATTATTTCAGTATAGTTCTGTTGGCTACCGAAATCGTATCGAACCAAACAAGAAATATCAAATCGTACTGAATTACTTTGGTACGGTATTTGGTATGCACAATTGATTCACCGAATACCGAAATACCGAACTGTAATTCTTAATACCATACCTAACGCCAACCCAACTTGTTGGCATCCTCTTTGTCTGCTATTATTTCTATTTCATTGTTGCAACGTTCAATTATTTGCTTAATTTCAATTCAGTTGTCAAATTGATCAGCCCTTCATATTAGATGTTAAAGTTCTTCTTCGAATGAGATTGTGGATTTGTTACAAGCTTCATAAAGTCACATTTTTGGTCCAAGATTCAGCTTATGTTCTTGACTCCTTGTATTTGAGCAGTTGGTTCACAATTTTTGGGCCCTTGTTATATATTTTTTCTCCTAAGAACTTTACTTAATTATTGTCCTTATTAATTTTTTCTCCTGAGAACGATGTTCTGTTGGAATTATATAATATCTCAAATAACTTATCTTGGTGTGGAATACTTTTAAAAAAAAGAAACAAGAAATGTCAGCTTCTCAAAGTGCATCAACTGAGCTAGGAGACACTAATTCAACAAGCCAAGTAAGTGAAATGGATATTTGGGTGCAATATGTTGGTGGAAAGAAAAAAGGAAAGGTTGCAGGCTTTGGCTCCTTGGGTCGATCTGTAAAAGCACTTAAGCATTCAATATCTACTTTACAAGGAGAAATTGATGAGATGATTAAACCTCCGGTGCATGCTTCCAATGTTGACTTATATGCTGAGTTGCAAAAAGAGCGGCGCAAAGTAAAAAGATGAAGGAATTAGACTTATTGAAGAAGTATGTGAATTTCAATGTATCATCTTCAAATAAGTTATCATCTCAAGAAGACAATCAGGATCTGAGAATGAAAGCGACAATGACTCTGATAATGTGAATGAAAGTGGTTTTAACCCTGGTTACGTGAATGAAAGTGACTATAACTAGGATTGAGATGTTCATTAGACTATTAAGTTCACATTTGCGATATTTTGCTTTTTGATTAAGGATCATATGTTATTAATATTAATGTTATAAATTATGTTTTTTCTGTGAAAACACTATTAATATTAATGTTTGATTAAGGATTATATGTTATTAATATTAATGTTATAAAGTGTGTGGAATGATCATGATAATATAGTTGAATTCTAAGAATATAAGCTGGAATTAAACAAAAATAACATTTTAAAAATGCATAGATTATGTAACGACCCGATCGGTCGTTTTGAGCTCTAGCGCGTCGTCCGGCGGTTTGAAGCCTTAAGTAGCTTCACTTCATGTCTTATTACTTGCACGGGTGGTCGGAATTAAATCTCGGGAAGTTCGGAGTTGATTTGGAAAGAAAATTCTACATTCGGAAGCTTTAAGCTGGAAGAATTGACTAAGGTTTGACTTTTAAATAAACGACTTCGGAATCGGG
The DNA here is from genome assembly GCA_002018475.1 of Nicotiana obtusifolia. Classification (NCBI taxonomy): domain Eukaryota; kingdom Viridiplantae; phylum Streptophyta; class Magnoliopsida; order Solanales; family Solanaceae; genus Nicotiana; species Nicotiana obtusifolia. The sequence goes on along the minus strand of MCJB01048302.1, from coordinate 29,134 downwards.
ATTTGAACGTTCCAATAGGTTTGTATAATAATTTCGGACTTGCGCGTATGTTCGAGTTGAGTATTGGGTGGTCCGGAAGTATTTCGGCGCTTATAGTAGAAAGTTGGATTTTTGAAAGTTTTAGAATTTCAAAAGTTTGTTTTGTAGTGGATTTTGATGTTATCGATTCCCGTTTGGGGTTCCGAGCCTTGGAATAGGTTCATATCATGATTTGTGACTTGCGCTCAAAGTTTGGCGTCATTCCGGAATATTTTGATATTGTTCGGACGTGTTCGTCGAAGTTTAAAAGTTTAAAAGTTTAAAGAAAGGTTTCGGTCATCGATTCGCAATTTTGATGTTGTTTGGTGTGATTTGAGGCCTCGAGCAGGTCCGTGTTGTGTTATGGAACTGCTTGGTACATTGGTGTGGGGTCCGGGGGGGCTCAGGTTTGAAACGGATTGAAATTGGATTGAAATTTGGATTTGAGGAAATGTTGGAAACTGCTGAAATCTGGTGTCATCGCACCTGCGGTGGTTTGGTCGCAGGTGTGGACATGCAAACACGATGGAGGTCGTCGCAGAAGCGGAGAAAGCCAGCCAGGGGAAGGGCCGCAGGTGTGGAGCTTTGGCCACATCTGCACAAGCACAGAAGAGAAACACTGGGCACAGAAGCGGGTGAAGGCGCACGAGCGGAAGAAGCTCGCACCTGTGATGCCGCAGAAGCGGGGAATGTTTCCGCAGATGCGATGATTCGTGCTGGGTGATTTTTCACAAAAGCGGAGGTGTGGCATTTTGGCCGCAGGTGCGAGACTTCGGCCGGGCAGAAGGGTTCTTTAAAATCGAGACTTAGCTCTCATTTCTCTCATTTTCCACTTGGATGGCCGAATGTGGGGAGCTATTTTGAGGAGGTTTTCATCATGCAACACAAGGTAAGTAGTTTCCCACTTGTTGTAAGTTAATTTCATGGATTGTATATGGATTTATACATGAAAAATTATAGTAATTGTGGGATTTTTGAAGAAACCTAGAAATTTGGTAATTTTGGATTTTGACCCCGGTTTCGGAAATGGAATTAGGAATAAATTATATATTTGAGTTCGTGGTGTTATGGATAATGATTATCTTCGAAAATTTTCGGAATCGGGGCACGTGGGCCCAGAGGGTTAACTTTATTGACTTTTCGAGCAGAGTTGGAAATTGTTATAAATTAATTATGGGTAATAGAGTATATATTTATGGATTTGCACATTGTTTGACTAATTTTGGATCGAAGGGCATTAGTTTGAGGTGCTTTAGAGGCTTTGGAGCTGGTTATGGAACTTCGGAGCGAGGTAAGTCTCCTGTCCAACTTTGTGAGGGAAAAACTACCCCTAGGTTATGTACTACTTGTTGCGGGGGGCACGAGCTGACGAGAGTCCGTACTTAGCTAGATTCATGTTATGTCCGGGTAGACTTAGGTTCCCGCCATGCTATAATTGTGCTAGTTTAGTTGTCCCATACCCACTAAAAATCGCTTATTTTACGTTACAACTTGAGACTAGACTAGCGTAGAGTGATAGACTTGCTATTGTAGAGATTTGACGGGCTTCATTATTAGTCACGGAATAATTGTACTCCTCTTATGAATTTCTCCCGCGCTATGCGTTTTCATCAAAAGTTTTCCTTAAAGTCCATAACTCACATATTTATTCGTGAATGGGGTCAAGGACCCGTTAAAACTTGTTATTCTCATGAGAGCAGGTCATTCGCCTCGGCAGTATAATAGATAAATCTATGATTCGTGTCGTTCGACCCTCGGCAGTATAATAGATAAATCTATGATTCGTGTCGTTCGACCCTCGGCAGTGCGCATATTATGATGGGATCGGGCCGTTCGCCTTGGAAGGATTGTGTATCACACTCTCATGGGAGCGGGTCGTTCGCCTCGACAGTATAATAGATGTATCTATGGTTCGTGCCTGTCACGACCCAAAACCTATCAAAGGTCGTGATGACGCCTAACACCGCCGTCAGGCAAGCCAATGGTGATTGATCAACTTAATTACTCATTTTAGTATTTTGAAATCGTAATTTTCATTAATAAAATAGTATGAAATAGAATTTATAGGATAAATGATAATATTTACACGAACTACAATAATGAACAACCCGTAGGAACCCCCAAAATTCGGTATCACAAATGCATGAGCATTAACTAGGAAATATAATAAAATACAACATCTGTTTGGAATACTAATTAGACAAGAGAATATATATAACTTTGATGGAGACTCTATAGGCTGCAGATCGTAACATGGAATGCAGCTCCCGGGAAAGCCCCGCGATAGCCGCGCCGTTGCGCCCCAAAGACCACCCAAACATATGTGTACCTGCACAATAAGTGCAGCAAGTGTAGCATGAGCACGAAATCAACGCGTACCCAGTAAGTATCTAGCCTAACCCCAGAGAAGTAGTGACGAGTGGTCGACATCGATACTTACTAGTGGTCCAATAAGACCAGAACAGTAGAAGTATACAGATGTGAGGCAGAGTAAATAAACGAAAGAACAAGTATATAAATACGTGGTAAAATCCTCCTCTCAACAATAAAATCAAGCTCTCAACTGGTAGTTACCTCCTCAATCGGAGTATATATGTAATGGACCTCACCAGATAGGTCGTCACAGTTCGAATTAGGAAAACTCATAGATGTATGGGCTTCTTATCAATTATTACGCACGATTTCATAAGAGTATTTTATAGAAATGCCGAGGCGTACGGCCCGATCCCATCATAATATGTGCACTGCCGAGGGTCAAACGGGACGAACCATAGATACATCTATTTTATTGCCGAGGCGAACTTGCCCGCTCCCATGATAGTGTGATACATAATCCTGCCGAGGCGAACGACCCGATCCCATCATAATAAGCGCACTGCCGAGTGTCGAATGGCATGAACCATAGATGTATCTATTATACTGCCAAGGGACGAGCAGCCCGATCCCATTAGATAAGAGGCTTTAACAGGTCCTTGACCCCACCTACGAATAAACGTGTGAGTTATGAAATTTAAGGAAGCTTTTCGATGAAAACGCACAACGCAGGAGAAATTCATAAGGAGAGTAATATTATTCTGCGGCTAATCATGAAGCCCGTCAAATCTCTACGATGGAAAGTCTATCACTCAACGCAAGTCTCGTCTCAAGTCGTAATGCGAAATAAAGGAATTAAACTAGCAAAAATAACCCCTATGGTACAATTATAGCATAGTGTGAACCTAAGTCTACCCGAACAATAACATGAATCTAGCTACGTATGAACTCCCTTCACCTTGTGCTTACATAGCCCCTGCAACAAGTAGCACATACCAATACATCACCTAGGGGTATTTTCCCCCTCGCAGAGTTAAACAGGAGACTTACCTCGCTCACGAAGTTCCATAACCGGCTCCAAAGCATCTCTAACACCTCAAACCGATGCGTGTCGATCCAAAACTGGTCAAACAATGTGCAAACCAATCAAAATATACTCTAATACCCATAATTAATCAATCCAAACAATTCCCAACTCCGTTCGAAAAATCGATAAAGTCAACCCTCCAGCCCACGTGCCTGAATTCCAAAATTTCTTAAAGATAAACTTTACCCATAACATTACGAACCCAAATATATGATTTACTTCCAATTCCATGACCAATTTCGTGGAAAAAATCCAAAAATATTTTCTACCAAAATCCCAAATTTTTACTAATTTCCATGTTTAAATCCATATATAAATCATGTATTTAACTCACGATATGTGGGAATTACTTACCTCATGAAGGATGACAAAAATTAGCCCCAAGGCCGGCTCCAATGAGAGAAAAGAGGTGAAATGAGCCAAAACCCAATGTTCGCCCCCAAGGCCCACTTCTAGGGTGTCGCTTCTACGACACCAAGTCCGCTTGTACGGAAAACACTGGAGGCCACCCCTTCGCACCTGCGAACAAGGTCCCGCTCCTGCGACATTGCAGGTGCGCAAATTCCCCTCACTCATGCGCTCTACTCCACTTCTGCGCTCCAGGAAGCCGCTCTGCGCCATTGCAGATGCAGAAAAAGTCACGCACCTGCGGCCACTGCCCAGCTCGCCCAAGATTGCTTCTCGACCTTCTTTAAGTAATTGCTCGACCTCTACTTCTCATACTTGACCTACTAGTAATTCAACCACCGCGAGATACCTCCCTGCCCTGAAGGCAAAAATCAAAGAAGACCATAACACCGGCGAACCTTAATGAGTTCGAATAAGGACGAGGACACCGCATCACAATGAAAATTCCACCACGCTCAAAAATACCAAGTCTCGCTACTCCATCAACCAAAACCTAAACATCCATAGTCCGATTGCCTTTCCTTTTCTTAAATTAAATGCTGAAACTCTAAATCATGCATTGAGAAATCCTCCTTTCGAGCCATTCACTGCCGAGATCCATCAACTTTGGGGAGACGGATAGCGCCATAAAACCCAAGCACAACTAAGGTGCGATATATGATCTGCATCTCGAGAGCCATCCTGCTCACATAACATCACAAGCCTCGCAGGACCTCAACACATGTGCGAATAATCAAGCCGTCTCACAACCCACATGGAACAATAGAGATTTACATGGAATAGCTGACGGCTGGAATAACATCCAATGTCGACGCCTCCTCCGTAAGCAATTCTATGACGAACGAACACATCCGACCTGACGTAGCGCACACACTAACATTAGACCCACCAACGCACCTCAAACCGATTCTGATCATACCATACTGAACCAATAATCTTCGAAAGATCCACAATGGCCATATTCATGACACATAAGAACAGCCGTCAAATCCGAAACAAACTTACATGGTCCATATCCCAAAGAATAGAACACTTCTTACGCATAAACTCTCGCATTTATGATATTACCATAACCACCATACTTGGTTTTAATCATTAACAATCAAGTGACTAACATGCCACACTTATACAAATCTCCCCGTGGGGAACGCTCCCACGACCTTCCGCTCAGGTTGTAAAGTCCGCATATCCATACCACCAACCGTTCTAATTCTGTAAAGTAAATCAAGAATCCACAAATCAATACATAAATCCTCTTACACAGAACATCGCTCTCAGGTGACACTAAAGAAAATGCCAGCTTACTCTAAACATTAGAATACTTCCATGCTCATCTAAGCCCGTGACATTCTTGTCAACACCGAACCGCAACCTTGATTCCTCAACTTTTAGATTCCCATGCCGCTCACTACACCAATCATGCCACTACGTGATAATACAAGTATTCACCATAACAATTGAACTACTAGTAGAATAAATACTTCATTGGAAAGAAATCTTTCACTTAGCTCATTTTAGAAGAACTAATGCAACACGCGACCGAATTCCCAAACTGCAGAAAATATAAACCTCAGATCATGGTCTAAACAGCCATAAGTCTTCCGGGATCTATTTACATATAACAAGGCCATTAGAATCAAATACCTCCCAAATCAATCAAATTATGGTGGTTGTCAAGCCCGTACGTACAACCACCAACCACATGTATAGCTTAACACGCCGAAGGAACTGATCATTACTATAGTAATGTTGATTCAAACCATTACTAACCGACCCAACTTCTTTCAATTTACTCTTGACCTGTCTTCGAAATAAAAATAACTTCATTCATAACATAACAATCTCAATCCGCACTCATCCTGAGTGACCCGAATCATTAGTCCATATCATCTTAATACCCATGAATCATCTCATACACTTCTCAGCGCACAATAGCATCTTCATGCTATACCCATTCTGCAAGACCTTCTGCGAACCCGAAGCTATTTCTCCCATTCTTCTAATACTGCACCACAGACCCGATGATAACATGGAACACTCTGAGCCCCTTTCATAATCCACTGCAACAACTCGATCCTTACCTATCCAACGGACCTGAAATCCTAAGGCACTGCATTTTAATTATTGAACCCATTAGGACTACTGTCGAGAGTTACCCACTCTGACCTGGTCCCGGATATAACCAAACACCAACGCTCTACTAGCACATGAACACCCTCTCGAAGATGCAACCGGCTGAGTTCTTTTCCTTGTACATGACATCCACAAGAAGCATAAACTCTAAGTCTTCCCAAAACCTGCACATGAATCGACAAGGCGGAATATTGTGCACATTTATCAATTTCTTTGCTCGAATTACTCCTGATGTTTTCTTTCTTTAGTCATAATAATGCACCAATACACTGATAACTAGAAACCGCACAAGAAGACACCCACGTGATCCAATCGTAGACGGTGGGCTCCCTCACTTATCTTTAAGCTACCATCACATAATGTAGAACCCACAACAAGTCCTCCTTCTCAATTACCATGATCTCGCACCGTTAACTCGCCAAATTTCTTGTAGCCTCTTTTTAAACTTTTCATGAACATTCCGAATTATCAGACATAATCCTATTCTTGACCTTCTGCTTCGTAGTATGTAGAACTCTTCGTAGAAACTTTATCGAAATCACACAACCGCTGACCTGTCCACAGGAGATAGCCCACCTGTGGAATTCCGTACTGGCATCTCCCAACAACGCTGCACTAGGTGCAACTACCACAAATTCAGTAAACCCTCCTGAGCCCATGCTCGTCCACCAGTTGTACGAGTCTGTCCCTTCCCCATTGACATCAACTGAAAGTCCTATAATACACTCCAAACTTGAAGTCATGTTGCATTCCAACGATAATCAAGTTTTCACACCCCTCTTCATTTCCATCAACGCATTTCTGCCATATTCGATCTTCCTTAGTGCAGTAGTCACTATTTCAAATAAGGTCCATAGACCTAGTCACTTTCCACCATGACTCCCCAATCGCTCTGAACTTTCTCAAGGCATGTGCCTATCCTACCACAAAATCTACATGCTACTCCGCCACTTGTAATTCGGTTAAACCATTTTCTTTAAGTAACTACTCGACCTCTTCTTTCATACCTGACATGCTAGTAATTCAACCACCGCGAGACCCCTCCTTCCATGCCTTCCCTCACGCTTCGCTGCCCAAATGTCGCCTCACATCTAATCCATACCTGTAGCACCAGAACTAATGAATTGCTACCAACTCTAACCTCCTAAAAGATCATCTTTCTCGAGCCATCAACACCAGAAACACCAATTCGATTCTGAAACCACTATACTTCTCTATTTCTAACAACCGCTTCTCAGGTACCATTTCATAGCACCCTGCCCCGAAGGCAAAAATCAAAGAAGACCATTACACGGCCGAACCTTAATGCATTCGAATAAGGACGATGACACCGCATCGCAATGAAAATTCCACCACGCTCAAAAATACCAAGTCTCATTACTCCATGAACCAAAACCTGAACATCCATAGTCTGATTGCCTTTCCTTTGATGGAATTAAATATTGAACCTCTAAATCATGCACTGAGAAATCCTCCTTTCTAGCTATTCATTGCCGCGATACATTAATAAGCACACTACCATTACACCAAGACGGTTCGATATCAATTCATGAACACCATCGCAACCTGTGCATAACCTCAAACTGTAGGAAATACAGATACTGAACCGAAACGACAGAAAATCCTTCTACAAGGCGACGATAATAGCCCGCCCGAACACACAGGGAAAAATATCCTGCACCACGTCTGCAGTACCACCACACTACTCGACGCCCAATTGATAACAAGTGCTTCACATTGTATATGATTAAGTAGGAAGGAAATAAAGGCATAAGCCTCAGAGGAATCAAATCGCACGATGAGGAACCAAGAAGGGAATTGCTCCTAACAGCCTTGTAGCCTCTCGAAGATAAGCACAGACGTCTCTGTATCGATCCGCAAGACTCTACTAGACTTGCTCATGACTCGTGAGATCTATGTGAACCTAACAATCTGATACCAATATGTCACGACTCACAATCTACCAAAGGCCGTGATGGCGCCTAACACCACCGTCAGGCAAGCCAACGGTGATTGATCAACTTAATTACTCATTTTAGTATTTTGAAATCATAATTTTCATTAATTAAATAGTATGAAATAGAATTTATAGGGTAAATAATAATATTTACGTGAACTACAATAATGAAAAACCTATAAGAACCATCAAAACCCGGTGTCACAAGTGCATGAGCATCTACTAGGAAATAAAATAAAATACAATATCTGTCTGGAATACAAATTAGACAAGAGAATACAAATAACTATGATGGAGACTCTACAGGCTACGGATCGTAACATGGAATGTAACTCCCGATAAAGTCCCCACGATAGCCGCACCGTTGCGCCCCAAGGACCACCAGACATATGTGTACCTGCACAATGAGTGCAGCAAGTATAGCATGAATATGTAAATCAACACATACCCAGTAAGTATCTAGCCTAACCCCAGAAAAGTAATGACAAGGGATCGACATCGAATCTTACTAGTGGTCCAATAAGACAGATACGGTAGAAGTATATAGATGTGAGGCAGAGTAAATAAACGAAACAACAAGGATATAAATACGTGGTGAAATCCTCCTCTCAACAATAAACTCAAGCTCTCAGCTAGTAGTTACCTCCTCAATCGTAGTATATGTGTAATTGTTCTCACCAGATAGGTCATCAAAGTTCGAATTAGGAAAACTCACAGATATATTGGCTTCTTGTCAATTATTACGCACGATTTGATAAGAATATTTTATAGAAATGTCGAGGCGTACGGCCCGATCCCATCATAATATGTGCACTACCGAGGGTCAAACAGCCCGAACCATAGATGTATCTATTATATTGTCGAGGCGAACAACCTGATCCCATTAGAATAAGAAGCTTTAACAGGTCCTTGACCCCACCGACGAATAAACGTGTGAATTATTAAATTTAAGGAAGCTTTTCGATGAAAACGCACAACGCGGGAGAAATTCATAGGGAGAGTACAATTATTTCGCGGCTAATCATGAAGCCCGTCAAATATCTACAATGGCAATTCTATCACTCTACACAAGTCTAGTTTCAAGTCGTAATGCGAAATAAAGGAATTAAACGAGCAAAGATAACCCCTATAGTACAATTATAGCATGGTGTGAACCTGTGTCTACCCGGACAATAACATGAATCTAGCTACGTACGGACTCTCATCACCTCGTGCGTACATAGACCCCGCAACAAGTGACACATATCAATACATTACCTAGGGGTAGTTTTCCCCTCACAGAGTTAGATAGGAGACTTAGCTCGCTCTGAAGTTCGATAACCGACTCTAAAGTCTCTCTAACACCTCAAACCGATGCCCATTGATCCAAAACTAGTCAAACAATGTGTAAACCAATCAAAATATACTCTAATACCCATAATTAATTAATTTAAACAATTCCTAACTCCGCTCGAAAAGTCGATAAAGTCAACCCTCAGGCCCACGTGCCCAGATTCCAAAATTTCTCAAAGATAAACTTTACCCATAACATTACGAACCCAAATACATTATTTATTTCATTTCATGACCAATTTCGTGGTAAACATTCAAAAATACCAATTTCTAGGTTTTCTACCAAAATCTCAAGTTTCTTCTAATTTTCATGTTCAAATCCACATATAAATCATGTAGTTAACTAACAATATGTGGGAATTATTTACCTCATGAAGGATGAAAAAAATGGCACTCCAAAATCGCCCCCAAGGCCGGCTCCAATGAGAGAGAAGAGGTGAAATGAGCAAAAACCCAATTTGGCAAAAACCCAAAGGCCGCTTCTGCGGCATCGCTTCTACAGCACCAAGTCCACTTCTATGGAAAACACTAGAGGCCACCCCTTCACACCTTCGGACAAGCTCCCGCTCCTGCGACATCGCAAGTGCGCAAATCCCTCTCGCTCCTGCGCTCCACTCCACTTCCGAGCTCCGAAAGTCGCATCTGCGCCATTGCAGATGCGGAAAAATTCACGTACCTACGGCCACTACCCAGCTTACCCAAGACCGCTTCTGCAGCTCAATTCTGCTTCCGCTCTGTGATCACGCAAGTATGGAAAATATCATTGCACTTGCGACCCCAGCCCAGTCCTGCCCAGATCGCTTCTGCGAGCCTCACCTCGCTTCTGCGACCAAACTTCCGCAGAAGCCGTTGCACCAGCATCATAAATTTCCAACAACTCCATCAAGGCTCAAATCGATCCGAATCCCATCTGAAACTCACCGAGGCCCCCAAAACCCCATCCAATCATACCAACCATTCTCAAAACATGATGCAAACTTGCTCGAGGCCTCAAATCACACCAAACAGCATCCAAACTACGAATCAATGATAAAAATCCTCATTTAAACTTTCAGACTTCCAAACTTCGATGAACGCATCCGAACCATACCAAAATATTCCGGAGTGACGCCAAACTTTGCATACAAGTCATGAATCATTATACGAACCCATTCCAAGGCTCAGAATCCCAAACGGACATCGATAAATCCAAAGCCTACTTCAAACCAAACTTAGGAAATTCTTAAACCTTCAAAATGCCAACCGCCCATAATAAACGGCGAAATGCTCTCGGGTGATCCGATACTCAATCCGAACATGCGCCTAATTCAAAAATATCATACGAACCTATTGAAAATTCAATTTCCGATTTTCGAGGTCATTTACTCAAAACCAAACCTTAGTCAATTCTTCCAACTTAAAGCTTCGAAATTAGAATTTTCTTTCCAGATCAACTCCGAACTTCCTGAAATTCAATTCCGACTACACGTACAAGTCATAATACGTGAAGTGAAGCTACTCAAGGTAGTGAAAAACTCAAAATGACCGGTCGGGTCATTACAGTGTCATTCGGCCCTCGACAGTACACACATTATGATGGGATCCGGCCGTACGCTTCGGCATTTATATAAAATACTCTATGGAGTCGTGCGTAAAAATTGATAAAAAGCTAGTGTATCTTTGAGTTTTGCTGATGTGAACTGTGACGACCTATCTGGTAAGGTCCATTATATTCATATGCTCCGGTTAAGGAGGTAACTGCTAATTGAGAGCTTAAGTTTATTGTTGAGAGGAGGATTGTACCACATATTTATACTTGTTTATTTTGTTTATTTACTCTGCCTCACGTCTATTTACTTCTATTGTATCTGTCTAATTGGACCACTAGTAAGTGTCGATGTCAACCCCTCGTCACTACTTCTCTGGGGTTAGGCTAGATACTTACTGGATACGCGTTGATTTACGTACTCATGCTACACTTGATGGTCCTCTAGGTACAGAGGCGTGGCTTGTGCGGGGGCTTTACAGTGAGTTGCATTTTCTTGTTATGATCCGCAGCATACAGAGTCTCCATTAGAGTTATTTATTTTCCCCGTTTAACTTGTATTCCAGACGGTTGTTGTATTATTATTGTACTCCTTAGTAGATGCTCATGCACTTGTGACACTGGGTTTTAGGGGTTCCTACTGGTTATTCATAATTTTATTTCATGTAATTATTAACATTTCACCATGAAAATTGTATTTTTATATAGGAATTAGAAAAATAAAATCATGGGTTTTGCCCCTGTACCAGCTTTTATACTATTTGATTAACGTTAATTATGATTTAAAACAATCAAAATAAGTAATGAAGTTGATCGATCACTGTTGGCTTGCCTAACAGAGAGGTTAGGTGCCATCACGACCTATACTGGAATTTGGGTCGTGACAGCTTGGTATCAGAGTGTTTAGGTTTACTTAGGTCTCACGATTCATGAACTAGTCTAGTTGAGTCTTATGGATCCGTATGGAGACGTGTGTACATATCTTCGAGAGGCTACAGTGCTGTTAGGAGCACTTCCCTTCTTGATTCCTCTTCGTGCGATTTGATTCCTTTGAGGCTTGTGCCTGTATTTCCTTCCTACTCAATCTTATGTAATGTGAAGCGCTTGTTATCAATTGGGCATCGAGGAGTTGTAGTGGTACTATAGACGTGGTGCAGGATGTTATTTTTCCCTGCGTATTCGGGCAGGTTATTATCGTCGCCTTGCAGAAGGATGTTCTGTCATTTCATCTCAGCAGCCGTATTTTCGATGGTTTTGAGGCTATGCACATATTGCTATGATGTTCATGCGTCGTTATCACATAGTATTAATGTAATGATGGGGTGCTCGTTTATGTATCGAGGAAGTGAATGACTTGAAAGGAGGATTTCTCAGTGCATGATTTAGAGGTTCAGCATTCAATTCCAGCAGAGGAAAGGCAATCGGACTATGGATGTTCAGACTTTAGTTGATGGAGTAACGACACTTGATATTTTTGAGTGGGGTAGAGTTTTCATTGTGATGCGGTGTCGTCGTCCTTGTTTGAACGCATTAAGGTTCACCGTTGTTATGGTCTTCATTGATTTGCCTTTGGGTCAGGGTGTGGTGATAGTGTCTAAGAAACGGTTGTCAGAGATGGCAGAGTGTAGCGGTTTTAGAATCGAATCGGTGTTTCGAATGCTGATGGCTCGAGAGATAAATGATCTTTGAAGAGTCTTAGAGTTGGTAGCAATCTATTAGTCCAAGTGTTATAGAGATGGATGTTGATTTGATGCAACCTTTAGGTAGCGAAGGATGAGGAGGGACATGGTGGGAGGTGTCTCGCGGTGTTAGCAGGTCAAGTACGCACAACAGAGGTCGAGAAGTTGCCTAAGGAAATGGGTTAATCGAAGTGGGAGTGGTAGAGTAGTGTATAGATTCTGTGGTAGGATATCCACATGCTTTGAGAAATTTTAGGGCGATTTGGGAATCGTGATAGAAGGTGATTGGTTTATGGATTTTGTTTGGGATGGTGGCTACTGTACTGAGGGAGATTGAATATGGCAAAGAGGAGTTTGCTTGAAATGAAGAGGGTGGTGAAGACTTGATTATTGTTTTTGGATGCAATGTGACTTCGAGTTTGGAAGGTATTGTTAGATTTTCAGTTGATGTCAATGGGGAGACTCAGAGTTTATGCTTCTTGTGGATGTGATTTACAAGGAAAGGAATTCATCCGGCTGCTTCTTTGGGAGTGCTCATGTGCTATCAGCGCACTAGGATTGGGTTATACATTTGGGACCAAGTCAGAGTGACTCTCAATAGTGGTTCTAATGGGTTCAAGAATGTAAGAGCAGTATCTAAGGACTTTTCGGTTCGTTATATGACTGAAGACCAGGATTTTGTAGCAGAATGTGAAGAATACTTGGGGAATTTTCTATGTTATCATGCGGTCTGCGGGACAGAATTAGGATTCATGGAAGGTCTTTCAGAATGGGTGTACCTGTTAGAGATGCTATTGTGCGTGTGAGGAGGGTATGAGATGGTACACGGGTATTGAGGTGATGTAGTCTCGCGATTTGGGTCACTCGAGTGAGTGCGGATTGAGTTTGTTATGTTTTTGAATGAAGCTATTATTATTTTTAAGGCAATTCAAGAGGAAATTAGAAGGAGTTGGTTCGGTTAGTAATGGTTGAATCAGTATGATTGTGGCAATGATCAATTCCTTTGGCGTGTGAAGTTATAAATGTGGTTGGTGGTTTTACGTGCGAGCTACACAGCTGCCATAACTTGATTGATTTGGGAGGTATTTGAGTCAAATGGCCCTATTGTGTAAACGGATTCCGGAAGAGTTACGGCGGTTTAGACCACGACTTGATGTTTGTATTTTCTACGGTTATGGAAATTTAGTTACATGTTGCAAAGGTTCTTCTGAAATGAGTTAAGTGAAAGGTTTCTAGCCAATGACGTTTTTGTTTTACTAGTAGCTCAGGGATTATGATGAAGCTCTGGGATTCTCGCATAGTAGCACGTTAGGTGCAGTGAGCGGCATGGAAATTAGAAGTTTGGTATAGATGAGAATGTCACGAGCTCGGAGGAGCGGGGAGGATTTTAGATGTTCAGAGTATGCTGACACTATTTTCAAGCAGCCTAAGGATGGTGTGTTTCGTGGTAGGAGTATTGGGTATTGGTTTCAGACTCTTGGTTGGCTTTAAAGAATTAGTACGGTTGGTGGTGTAGAGGTGCATGTTTTGCTACCTGGTGTGAAAGGTCGTGGGAGCGTATCCCATGGGGAAATCTGTATAAGTGTGACATGTTAGTCACTTGATTGTTAAGGATTGAAACCAAGTATGGAGATTCTGGTACTGTTGCTAATGTGAGAATTTATGCCTAAAAGGCGCTTTATTCCTTTGGTTATGGACTGTGGAAATTTATTCCGGATTGGAGGCTGCTCGTGTGTGTCGTGAATAGGGTTATTGTGGATCCTTGGAAGGTTATTAGCCAGTATGGGATAAGCGAAATCGGCTTGAGGTTCGCTAGAAGATTTATATGAGATCGGACGTGTTCGTTCGTCATAGCTTATGGAGGAATCTTTGAGCGCTGAATGTTATTCCCATCGTCACATGTTCCATGTAACACTCTATTGTGCCGGATGAGTTGTGAGAAAGCTTGATTATTTGCACATGTGTTGTGATCCCATGTAGCTGGTGGTATTATGTGAACAGAATGGGTCTCGAGATGCAGGTCATTTATTGCACCTTAGTCATGCTTGAGTTTTGTAGCGTATGGCGCTATCCGTCTCCCAGGGTTGTATTGTTGCACTTGGCATGCTTGTGGTCGATATCCGAGCATTCTGGTTCGGTGGGTATTTTCTTATAGATTGTTAGTGTGGATCGAGTGGCACGCCGCCACGGGTATGCTGTTTGGATGGGGTTGCACGCCGCAACGGTATCATGTGTAGATCGGGTTGCACGCCGCAACAGTATCGTGTGTGGATCGGGTTGCACGCCGCAACGGTATCATGTGTGGATCGGGTTGCACGCGGCAACAATGAGATGTTGAATACAGCTCCCTATATCCATTTTCGTGTATTTGGTTTCTCATTCTCTAAGAAGAATTCATAGCATTTGTTTGGTCATTTTATTCGTTAAGCGGGCTGGGTAGTTCTTTTCTAGAGTCTGTGTTTCCTTATGTATCACATTCAAGTTTGTAGCTTGTTGGTGCATGATGGCGTCATGTGAGATTTTTGGCAGTGATTGAGATGGCTTACTGCCTGAGCAGCTTGTACTGGGTGGGACGAGGTTATTGGACCTGGGGTCAGTGCGATCGGAGTTATGAAGGGTATATTAAAGAGCAAATATCGCTATTCGGTTCAGAATAAGGTAATGGTTCCTGACAAGGTAGAGACTCCATGATTTATTGATTTGGTTAGGTTGTTATGAGTTTCTACGAATTTCTTCCGTCATAGCAGTATCGCGAGGGTTGGAACAGGGCATATATGTGTTATGAGGTATACTACGGGCTTCGGGTTAGTGACATTTTAGCTGTTGTGCTTGGAGGAGATTGCCTTGGGCAAATGAGTTATGCAGCGCATTGTGTGATGTCAGCAGGGGTGCATGATCATGTTTTGGTACAGTGCGTAGTGACTAGTATGGTGTTCGTATGTTAGAATCAGGTCTTGTAAAGAAATTCAGAAGTTGGAATTTGGTTCTAAGGCTTATTGACTAATTAAAAGGGAGATCTTCAGTGTGGCTCGAGCTAGCATGCTCACATAAGTTGTGGTGGCACGGGTAGTTACATAGGGTGTTGAACAGTGACTTTGGACAACTCCGGAGCAGTTCTTAGCACATTCGAGGACGAACATATGTTTAAGTGGGGGAGAATGTAACGGCCCGACCGGTCATTCTGAGCTCTAGCGTGTCGTCTGGTGGTTTGAGGCCTTGAGTAGCTTCACTTAATGTTTTATGACTCGTGTGGGTGGCCGGAATTGAATCTCGGGAAGTTCGAAGTTGATTTGAAAAGAAAATTCTAAATTCAGAAGCTTTAAGTTCGAAGAATTGAGTAAGGTTTGACTTTTGAGTAAATGAACTCAGAATCGGAATTTGAAGGTTCCAATAGGTTCTATGTAAATATTGGACTTGGGCGTATGTTCGGGTTAAGTATCGGGTGGTCCAGAAACATTTTGGCGCTTATTGTAGAAAGTTGGCATTTTTGAATGTTTTAGAATTTCATAAGTTTGGTTTGTAGTGGATGTTGATGTTATCGATGTTCGTTTGGGGTTCCGAACCTTGAAATAGGTTCATATCGTGATTTGTGACTTGTGCGCAAAGTTTGGCGTCATTCCGGAATGTTTTGATGTGGTTCGGACGCGTTCGTCGAAGTTTAAAAGTTAGAAAGTTTAACGAAAGGTTTCGGTCGTTGTTTCACAATCTTGATGTTGTTTGGTGTTATTTGAGGCCTCAAGTAGGTCTATGTTGTGTTATGGAATTAGTTGGTACGTTGGGGTGGGGTCCTAGGGACCTCGGGTTTGAAACGGATTGAACTCATATTGAAATTTGGATTTGAGGAAATGTTGGAAATTGCTGAAATCTGGTGTCATCGCACCTGCGGTGGTTTGGTCGCAGGTGCGGACATGCAGGCACAATGGAGGTCGTTGCAGAAGTGGAGAAAGCCGGTCAGGGGAAGGGCCGCCAGGTGCGGAGCTTTGGCCGCATCTGCCCAAGCGCAGAAGTGAAACATTTGGCGCAGAAGCGGGTGAAGGCACATGAGCGGAAGAAGCTCGCACCTACGATGCCGTAGAAGCTGGGAATGTTTCCGTAGGTGCGAGGATACGTGTTGGGTGATTTTCCGCAGAAGCAGAGGAGTGGTCGCAAAAGCGATGCCGCAGTTGCGGCATTTGGCCGCAGGTGCGAGACTTCGGCTGGGCAGAAGGGTTCTTTAAAATCGAGACTGAGCTCTCATTTCTCTCATTTTCCACTTGGATGGCCGAATTTGGGGAGCTATTTTGAGGAGGTTTTCATCATGCAACACAAGGTAAGTAGTTTCCCACTTGTTGTAAGTTAACTTCATGGATTCTATATGGATTTAAACATGAAAAATTATAGTAACTGTGGGATATTTGAAGAAACCTAGAAATTTGGTAATTTTGGATTTTGAACCCGATTTTGGAAATGGATTTAGGAATAAATTATATATTTGAGTTCGTGATGTTATGGGTAATGATTATCTTCGAACATTTTTAGAATCCAAGTACGTGGGTTTGAGGGTTGACTTTATTGACTTTTCAAGTGGAGTTGGAAATTTTTATAAATTGATTAATTATGGGTAATAGAGTATATATTTATGGATTTGCCCATTGTTTGACTAATTTTGGATCGACGAGCATCGATTTGAGGTGCTTTTAGAGGCTTTGGAGCCGCTTATGGAACTTTAGAGCGAGGTGAGTCTCCAGTCTAACATTGTGAGGGAGAAACTACCCATAGGTTATGTATTTGTTATGTGCTACCTGTTGTGGGGGCTACGTATGCATGAGGTGACGAGAGTCCGTACGTAGCTAGATTCATGTTATGTCCGGGTAGACTTAGGTTCCCGACATGCTATAACTGTGCTATTTGAGTTGTCCCATGCCTACTAAATTCCTTTATTTTATGTTACAACTTGATACTAGACTTGTGTAGAGTGATAGACTTGGTATTGTAGAGATTTGACGGGCTTCATGATTAGCCGCGGAATAATTGTACTCCTCTTACGAATTTCTCCCGCGCTATGTGTTTTCATCGAAAAGTTTTCCTTAAAGTCCATAACTCGCACGTTTATTTGTGAATAGGGTCAAGGACCCATTAAAACTTCTTATTCTCATGGGAGTGGGCCGTTCACCTGGGCAGTATAATAGATATATCTATGGTTTGTGTCGTTCGACCCTCGGCAGTGCGCACATTATGATGGGATCGGGTCGTTCCTCTTGGCAGAATTATGTATTACACTCTCATGGGAGTGGGTAGTTCGCCTCGGCATTATAATAGATGTATCTATGGTTCGTGCCATTCGACCCTCGGCAGTGCACACATTAAGATGGGATCGGGCCGTACGCCTCGGCATTTCGGTAAAATACTCTTATGGAATCGTGCGTAATATAAGATAAAAAACCAGTGTATTTGTGAGTTTTCCTGATTTGAACTGTGACGACCTATCTGGTAAGATCTATTATATACATATGCTCCGGTTGAGGAGGTAACTGCTAATTGGGAGCTTGAGTTTATTGTTGAGAGGAGGATTGTATCACGTATTTATACTTGTTTATTTCGTTTATTTACTCTACCTCACATCTGTCTACTTCTATTGTATCTGTCTTATTGGACTACTAGTAAGTGTCGATGTCGACCCCTCGTCACTACTTCTCTGGGGTTAGGCTAGATACTTACAGGGTACGCGTTAATTTACGTACTCATGCTACACTTGCTGCACTTATTGTGCAGGTATATATATGTTTCCGGTAGTCCTCTGGGTGCAGAGGTGCGACTTTTGCGGGGACTTTACAGTGAGCTGCATTTCCTTGTTACGATCCGCAGCATACAGAGTCTTCATCAGAGTTATTTAGTTTCTCCGTCTAACTTGTATTCCGGACGGTTGTTATATTATTATTGTACTCCTTAGTAGATGCTCATGCAGTTGTGACACTGAGTTTTGGGGGTTCCTACTGGTTATTCATTATTGTAGTTCATGTAATTATTAACATTTCACCAGGAAAATTGTATTTTTTTATAGTAATTGAAAAAATAAAATCATGGGTTTTGCCCGTGTACCAGCTTTTATACTATTTGATTAATGGTATTTATCATTTAAAATAATCAAAATGAGTAATTAAGTTGATCGATCAACGTTGGCTTGCCTGACGGCAGTGTTAGGCGCCATCCCGACCTATAGTTGAATTTGGGTTGTGACAGATTACTTGCGAATTTTCATGGGAAAATATTTTGAAATGCGTCAATTTCATATGCGAATTTACCTACAAAAAAAATTACATGAGATTTTCTAACCAATACTACATACGGATTTTATGAAAATATTACTTAGGGATTTTCTCCGAGATTTCAAATAATTCTTTCATTTTATTGGAAATTTTACATGGTGATTTACCTGCGAATGTTATAACTTGCGATTTTTCCTGGGGTTTTACACGCAAAGTTTTCATGGGAGTTTTTCTTGCGAAAGGTGCTCCTGTGGATTTTACATGGGGCTTTTCAAAAGAATTTTCCTGCTGAATATTTTCATAAATATTCACAAGAAAATCCCTTTCGTCCATAAACTTTCACCTCAAAAATTTCCTACAGACTTACTTGAGGATCTTCATGGGGAATTACCTGTGGATTTCTTCCTACAAAATTCCCAAGAAAAATCCTTTTGTTTACGAATTTTTACCAAAGTACTCTGGCGATTGTTTTTGATATGTTTTGTTGATAAATCCGCATGTAAGTTACATGAGGATACAAAATCCCCAGGTAATTTACTTGGGGATATTTTAATTCCCAAGTAATAATTACCTATGAAGGTTTTTCCAACGGATTTATTTTGATAGGAAATTTCGCAGAAAATCAAAGTTACCTGCGGATTTTGTTATATTATCCCTAGGAAAATCCCTAGGTGATCGCCTTTTTCTAGAGAGGATCGGCTTGTGGTGATTTTTTAAGGGATTTTCAAGAAAATCATCGGGGTAAGTGATTCTAACTCGGATTTGGCTACTATATATGTTATTTTCATCATTTAATTAGTGATTTGAGTTGGAAAATTTGGGGAAAATTTGTGAAACTTCTTAGACCAAACTTCGGGGATTTGAAAGACGATTTGAGGTCGGATTTGAGTAATTTTTGTATCGTTGGACTCGTTATCAAATCAGTGTATGAATTTTGTAAGTTTGGTCGGGTTTCGAGACGCGAGCCCGGAGTTGACTTTTTGAGTTGACTTTTTGTTTCTCTTTAAAGATTGCAACTTTATTGTTCGAAATAGCTTCCTATGGTTTGTCTTTACGGTATGAAGTTGTTTTGGCTAGATTCGAAGCCGTTCGGAGTTGAATAATTGCGGGAAAGGCTTACTAGTGGATTGAGTTAACGTGTTTTGAGGTAAGTGTCTTGCGTAACTTTGTGTGGGAGAATCACCACTTAGGATTTGTGTTGTTTTGTGTTAATTGTGATATGTGAAAGCAATGTACACAAGGTGACGAGTGTGTACATGGGCTAAATATGGTAATTGATCGGTTTTAGCTCTGAAGATTCTTTCCATGCCTTTAATTGAGTTGCCATAACATGTTATATTCATCATCATTAGTCTATCTTTACATGCTTTATTTGACATCGTTAATACTTGTCTTATCTCTCACTTGCAAATTATCTTTATATGGTTAGTTAAAGTTATTGTTCTTATCCATTATTTCTCTTATTTCTGAAATTGGTGTTGAAGTTATAAAGTTCGTGATTCACATTGAGGCAAAGGCGTAAATTTGTTGAAATACCATTCTTGTTGAATTATTCACTTTCGGTTGCTATTGTTGAGACTCTTGTACATATAGTGGTTGAGCCATGGGCTATTTATTGTCAAAACACTATTATTGTTGACTTCTTCGGCATGCTGTGGTATTGGACACTTGAGGTGTGGTTTGTGATATGATGTGCTATTGATACTCATGCGGTGGTGTAAGGATTGGGGTTGAAACGCATGCGGTGAGATACGGTGGGCTTGATATGCATGTTTAGTAGGGGAACTACTTAAAGCCACACGGTGTGATAAGGTGGGCTAAAACACGGATAGCTATTTCGGAAAAATAATTTTCAAAACTAAATACAAGGCTTCCGAGGTGATATAAGAAAAGATTGTGATTTGATTTGTGAAATGAGATTACGAGGTGGTACCTCGGTAGTGATTCTTGTGATACATTTCATTTACATCACTTATGATTTGTTTTTGTTGCTTCCTTGGTATTCTTATTATGTGTTTTCTTCCATGATGTTTTAATTGTATTGGTTCAGTATAGCTATTCTTGTTATATTTCTTCATTGTATCATTTCCATTGGTTTTCATCATCATACTGTCATATACCTGTTCAGTTTTCTTATGTATTCCAGTAGGTGTCTTGTCCTGGCCTCGTTACTACTCTACCGAGGTTAGACTTGATACTTAGTGGGTACCGTTGTGATCTACTCATGCTACGCTTCTGCACATCTTTTGTGCAGATCCAGGTACCTCATACCAGCCTAGGCACTAGTGAGTCGAGCTCAGATCGGAGACTTCAAGGTATACCTGTCGGCGTCCGCAGGCCTAGGAGTCACCCTTTGTCTAGTTCTACATCCTTCCTCTTTTATTAGATATTGTTGTATAGGAATGTCTAATATACTCATGTAGATCTTATGACTTGGTATCACCGTATTTTGGG
The DNA here is from genome assembly GCA_002018475.1 of Nicotiana obtusifolia. Classification (NCBI taxonomy): domain Eukaryota; kingdom Viridiplantae; phylum Streptophyta; class Magnoliopsida; order Solanales; family Solanaceae; genus Nicotiana; species Nicotiana obtusifolia. Next base: position 7,983 of record MCJB01048302.1, on the reverse strand, counting down.
AGTTATGTTCAGTTGAGTTGCAGAGTCTTAGTATGATAACTACTGGTTAAATTGAGAGTTTCATTACTATTTCAGTTAAATTATGCATGTATGCTAGGCTTACCTAGTCTCAAAGACTAGGCGCCATCATGACATTCTACGGAGGAATATTGGGATCGTGACTAGTCGGTATCAGAGCTCTAGGTTCATAGGTGTTATGATTCACAAGCAGGTTTAGTAGAGTCTCGTGGAACGGTATGGAGACGTATGTACTTATCTTCGAGAGGCTATGGAACTGTTAGGAAACTTCACGTCTTTGATTCCTTATCATGTGAATCTGTTGACTTCGAAATTCTATATCTTTGTCTTTCTATTCTCTCACAGATGGTGAAGACACGCACCACTGGATCCGATGATCAGACACCTGTGCCCCCTGGTAGAGCCACAAGAAGTTAGGGCAGAGGCCGAGGAGGGGCACGTGGTGCAGCTAGAGCACCTGTCCGAGCTGTGACAGAAGAGCCACCAGTATCTCCATCTGGGGAGCAGGCACTTGAGGCGCCTGTTGCTACACCTGCACTTCACAGACTCTCGCCCAATTCTGGAGCATGTTTGGTACTCTAGCTCAGGTGAGGTTGATCCTCACTGCCAGCGGCCACATCTCAGGCTGGGGAAGGAGCACAGACTCTCGCAGCCCGTACCCTAGAGCAGCAGGTCCATGTTGAACAGGTCCCAGAGGTTATACCAGTGCGATCGGTTGTCCCAGTTCAGCCTAAGATTAGGGCAGCATCATTTGAGGAGGAGCAACTCAGACTCGAGAGGTACAAGAAGTACCATCCTCCTACTTCCAGCGGCCTAGCTACAGAGGATGCACAAGGCTTTCTAGAGAAGTGCCACTGTGTCCTCCGTACCATGGGTATACTGGAGATGAGCGGGGTTGCTTTCACTACTTTCCAATTGTCGAGACCAACATACCAGTGGTGGCGGGCTGATGAGGAGGGTAGCCTAGCCGATGTAGATTCACTCACATGAGCTCAGTTTCAAAGATGTTCCTGAGAAAGTTTATTCCCCAGAGCCTTCAGGATGCATGATGCGTGGAGTTGAGCAGTTGCACTAGGGTGCTATGACCGTGTCAGAGTATGCTATCAGGTTCACCGAGTTGTCGAGACATGCACCTGCCTTAGTTTCCACAGTCATAGAGCGAGTTCGTCGATTTATCTTGGGGCTCAACTATGGTATTAGATTCAGCATGGCTCGAGATTTGGAGACTGATACCCCATAATAAGTAGGTGGTAGAGATAGCACAGAGTTTGGAAGGTATACGGGGCTGGGAGAGAGAGGAGAGGGAGGCCAAGAGGCCTCGAGACTCTAGCAGATATAGTGGTGCCCATGCCCCAGTTGCAGCCTGTCATGGTAGAGGTTATGTGAGTCGTCTAGTTCATTCAGCACTTCCATCTTCCAGTGGTATTTCGGCTACTCCCAGCTCTCAGGTTGCTCATTATGCACCACCACTGTCGAGCGCACCTCCTGCACGGGGTGCTTTCAGCGGTCAGTCCAGCCAACCAGGCCCGAGCTAGTTTCAGCAGCCACGTCCTCCGAGAGCTTGTTTTGAGTGTGGTGATACTCATCATATTGTGAGGTACTGCCCCAGACTCGGGAGGGGTGCACCTCCACAGACTACTTAGGCTCCACGTATTCCACAAGGTCCCCAGACTTCTCAAGTCGTGGTTACCGCACCAGTGCCACTCCACCTGAACAACCAGCTAAGGGTGGAGGTCAGGCGGGTAGGGGTCGCCCTAGAGGGGGAGCCCAGGCCAGATATTCTCTTCCAAGTAGGATGGAGGAGGTTGTATCAGACGCAGTTATCATAGGTATTGTTCCGGTTTGTCATAGAAATGCATTAGTCTTATTTGATCCAGGCTCCACTTATTCATATGTATCATCTTACTTTTCTCTGTATTTGGGTATATCTTGTGATTCCTTGAGTTCTCTTATTTTTGTGTCCACGCCTGTGGGAGATTATATTATTGTTGACCACGTGTATTGGTTGTGTTTAGTCGTTATTGGTGGTTTTGAGACCAGGGTTGATCTATTGTTGCTCTATATGGTAAACTTTGATGTTATTTTGGGTATGGATTGGTTATCGCCCTATCATGTTATTCTTGATTATCACGCCAAGATGGTGACATTGGTTATACCAAGTTTACCGCGGTTGGAGTGGACGGGTACTTTGGATTATGTTCCTAGCAGGGTGGTATCTTTATTTTAAGGCACAGCAGATGGTTGGGAAGGGGCGTGATACATATCTAGCCTTTGTGAGAGATGTCAGTGTTGACACTCCTACCGTCAAGTCAGTTTCAGTAGTGAGAGACTATCCAGATGTATTTCTGGCAGATCTTCCGGGCACGCGGCCCGATAGGGATATCGATTTTGGTATTGACTTGTTGGCGGGCACTCAGCCCATTCCTATTCCACCATATCATATGGCCCCAGCGGATTTGAATGAGTTAAAGGAGCAGTTGCAAGAGTTGCTGGAAAAGAGTTTCATTCGGCTCAATATGTCACCTTGGGGTGCTCTGGTCTTGTTTGTAAAGAAGAAGGATGGTTCTATAAGCATGTGTATTGATTATTGGAAGTTGAACAAGATTACGGTAAAGAACATATATCCATTGCCACGCATTGATGACTTATTTCATCAGCTACAGGGTGCCAGAGTGTTCTCCAAGATTGATTTGCAGTTAGGTTATCACCAGCTAAAGATTTAGGATCCATATTCCAAAGACTACTTTCAAGACTCGGTATGGTCATTACGAGTTCCTTGTGATGTCATTTAGGCTGACCAAAGCCCCAGCAGTATTTATGCACTTGATGAATAGTGTATTCCAACCCTATCTTGATTCAGGCCTTGGCCAACCAGTTTGTTAGATTGGATGTTTTGGATCTGAGTCGAGTTCTAGCTTGTGTGGTTACTCAGTCTTCTCTATATGATCATATCAGAGAGTGTCAGCATGACGACCCCCTTTTACTTGTCCTCAAGGACACGGTTCAGCACGGCGATGCCAAGGAGGTTACTATTGGGGATGACGGTGTGTTACGGATGTAGGGCCGGCTATGTGTGCCCAACTTGGATTGTGTGCGTGAGTTGATATTCATGAGGCCCACAGTTCGCGGTACTCCATTCATCGAGGTGCCGCTAAGATGTATCTGGACATGAGGCAGCACTATTGGTGGAGGAGAATGAAGAAAGACATAGTGGAGTATGTAGCTCGGTTTCTATTTTGTCAGCAGGTGAAGTCTGAGCACTAGAGGCCAGGTGGGTTGCTTCAGAGGCTTGATATTCCCAAGTGGAAAAGGGAGCGAGTTACCATGGATTTCGTTGTTGGGCTCCCACGGACTCAGAAGAAGTTTGTCGTAGTATGGGTGATTGTGGATAGGTTGACCAAGTTGGTCCATTTCATTTCGGTAGTGACTACTTATTCTTCGGAGCAGCTGGATTGTTTAACTTCATGGCGTGCCACTATCCATCATCTCTTACCGGGGTACGCAGTTTACATCGCGATTCTAGAGGGCCGTACAGCGTGAGTTAGGCACATGGGTTGAGTTAAGCACAGCATTACACCTTCAAACGGACGGACAGTGCGAGCGCACTATTCAGATATTGGAGGAAATGCTTTGTGCCTATGTTATGGATTTGGGGGTTCTTGGGATCAGTTTTTGCCACTTGTGGAGTTCGCCTACAACAACAGCTACCAATCGAGTATGGAGATGGCTCCGTATGAGACCCTATATGGGAGACGGTGTCGCTCCCCAGTTGGTTAGTTTGAGTTGCGAGAGGCTAAGTTATTAGGCACGGATTTGGTTCGAGATGCCTTGGAGAAGGTCAAGTTGCTCCAAGATCGGCTTTGTACATCGCAATCTAGGCAAAGAGTTATGCAGATCTAAAGGTTTGGGATGTTGCATTCATTGTTGGAGAGCAGGTCTTGCTCCAGGTATCGCCCATGAAGGGAGTTACGAGATTCGGGAAGAAGGGCAAGTTAAGCCCTAGGTATATCGGACCTTTTTGACATTCTTCAGAGGATTGGTGAGGTGGCCTACAAGCTTGCATTGCTACCTAGTCTAGTTGCAGTTCATCCGATATTCCATATTTCTATGCTCCAGAAGTAGACGATGATCCGTCTCATGTGTTAGATTTCAGCGCAGTTCAATTGGACAAGGATTTGTCTTATGTTGAGGAGCCAGTGGCCATTTTGGAAGGGCAAGTCCAAAAGTTAAGGTCAAAGAGCATTGCTTAAGTGAAGGTTCAGTGGAGGGGTCAACCAGTCAAGGAGGCAGCTTGGGAGACCGAGCATGATATGCATAGCCGTTATCCTCATCTTTTTACCACTTCAGGTATGTCTCTATACTCTTTCAAGACGGACATTGTTTTTAAGAGGGTGGGGATGTAACGACCCGGCCGGTCATTCTGAGTATCTTAGCCCCATTCCCCTATTTATTATCTCCTCTATGTTGTATTGTGGTTATGTGACTTGTTGGGGTGTTTAGTTTAGGTTCGGGTGAGTTTTGGAATGAAATGGGACACTTAGTCCCAAAGTTGGAAGTTGAAGTTGAAAGAATTAACTGTAGTTTGACTTTTGTGTAGACGACTCCATAATAGAGTTTTGACGGTTCCAGTAGTTCCATATGGTGATTTTGGACTTATGAGCGTGTTCGGATATTGATTTGGAGGTCTGTAGGTTGTTTGGGCTTGAATTGGCGAAAGTCATAAAGTTGAAGGTTTGGAAAGTTGAGAAGTTTAATCGGGAGTTGAATTTATCGATATTGGGGTCGAATTCCAATTCTGGAAGTTAGAATAGGTCTGTCATATAATTTATAACTTATGTGCAAAATTTGAGGTCAATCGGAGTTCTTTCGGTATGAATCAATGTTAGTTTTGGAAGTCGGATGTTTATAGTTTCAATAGGCTAGAATTGGGTTGCGATTCGTAGAATCGATGTTATTTGACATGATTTTTGGCCTCGAGTAGGTCCGCTATGTGCTTTTTGGAACTTGTTGGTATATTCGGACGGGGTCCCGAGGGGCCCCGGGTGTGAATCAGATTGAAATCGGGCTAATTTTGGACTTAGTTGTTTGCTGAAGCTTCAGTTGTTGTAGTGTCATCGCAACTGCGGTGGGATTGGCTGCAGGTGCGAACTCGCTGGTGCGAGTGAAGTAGCGCAAAAGCGAAAAGCGCCAGCCTAGGATTGTCGCAGGTGCGGACGCCTTGGCGCAGATGCATATTCGCAGGCACGGCATAATCTTCCGCAGAACCGGAACTAGGAGGGGCTTGTGAAGGACCACAGGTGTGGTCTAAATTCCACAAAAGCAAGAATTTATCCATAGAAGCGAAGGGGGATGGGCCTAAGTGAGGACCGCACCTGCGATGGAAATTCCGCATGTGCGGACCCGCGGATGAGGCTGAGGGCTCACAGGTGCGAAATCGCTGGGCAGAAAAAGGTGTGTTCGAGGGTTTAATTCCATTCTTCATCTTTTGACCTAGAGAGCTCAGTTTGTAGCTCTTCTTTGAGAGATTTTCAAGGAAATCACCGGAATTAGTGATTCTAACTCAGATTTTGCTATTATACATGAATCTATTATTATTTTCATCATTTAATTAGTGATTTGAGTTGGAAATTTTGGGAAAAAATTTTGAAACTTCTTAGACCAAACTTTGGGGATTTAAAAGGTGATTTGAAGTCGGATTTGAGTAATTTTTGAATGGTTGGACTCGTTATCAAGTGGTGTTCGGATTTGTAAGTTTGGTCGGGTTTCGAGACGCGAGCCCGGGGTTGACTTTTTGTTTCTCTTTAAAGATTGCAACTTTATTGTTCGGAATAGCTTCCTATGGTTTGTATTTATGGTATGAAGTTGTTTTGGCTAGATTTGAGTTGTTTGGAGTTGGATAATCGCGTGTCTTGTCTAACTTTGTGTGGGGAAATCACCCCTTAGGATTGGTGTTGTTTTGTGTTTACCCTAAAAAACGGATAACAATTGAATTTGTTCGTAGTGCTAAGGATCCGTAAACTAATTTGATACTAAGTAACAATATGGAAAGATCAATTCAAATGCGAGAAGAAATAAAGACCGTGTACTGAGATGAACAGTAAGGAAATGGTGGAATTCTTGTATTAATAGCGTCACTAGTAATCAGAAAAGTAATGGTTAAGATGAGAGAAACTGTTGTCCTTTTTTATGGTGTACAAAGTATGCCTCTTATATGCCAAAACCAGAGTTCCAAATAAGGTAAATAACTAATTACAAGATAAATCCCCTAAAATTCGGGATAGAATCTCCTCAAATCATGGCAAAACGGCTATGACGGTTGTAACAATCAGCTGTTGGCGAAATATCCGGTGAGTGGCAAGATACGCGGTTCGAGGCCGGTCCTCGATCTCTTAACACACCTCGGTCAACTATATCGATCGTTCCGTCCCAGCTACTCCGACTGTCGTACCCGACCTCTCAATCTCGGACCGGGAAAGTTCGACCTCATAATGTCTCCGTTCCGACTTCTCAAGTTATGCCCGACCCGATGGCACATAGTTGTAACCGACCTGATTTCATGTAAATGTATCCGACCCAATACAGATAGTCCCCTCGTTTATTAGAGAGTAAGGATAATAAACGACATGAACCCTTGTCCACCGACTCCTTGAAGCAAGCGACCGATGTACATATTAGTCGCGACACGTGGACAAAGCCTTCCTCTAACTTGTTCTCGATGGCAACCAGGGCGTGACGATAACTTTTTGACGTACGCGGATGTCAGTATAAGCAATCATCACAGAACATCGTACCTGCTGCAATCTTTTCGTGCAGTCACTTAATGCGTGCATTTAATGCTCTGACGCTTCGTGTTTGGTGCCGCCGCCTTTGATTAGGTATATATACCTCCTTTCACCGTGCATTTAATGCTTTAGTTTTGCTCTATCATTTTTTACCATCTTCTTCTTTCTTCCCAAAAACCCTTTAAACTTTCTGCAGTTTTTCTAAGTCCTTGCTTCTGCTACGTTAATGGCGAAAACATCAAAATCAGTTCCTACAAGGCAGGACTCTCCCGCTCAGTCTGTCGAAGAGGTTGAGACGGTTCGTGTTGTAGAATCTTTGTCAGAGCCTCCATTGAAAGCTTTCATCCCTACATCATGTTACTTCGGTATGGATTTTAAGGTCGAGAAGACCTCGTCAATGCCCGGTCGATGCGAACCGGTCTCGGACTACGTCAGCTCTATCACCCATAAACATATTGAGAGGGTGAAGGCTGAATGTCATTGGGCTGATATAGAAGTGGTGATTCCTTCTCCGGATGAAGCCATCACCACGCATGCAGAGGGGTACCTTAGCGTGTACACCTACCCATTTAAATTAGGGCCTATAGACCCCCTTATCGTAGAATTTTGCAGGAGGTACAGCGTTACCTTAGGTCAGATCCATCCTTCTATGTGGCGCATATTTTATCTCCTCCGTTTCTTTGTAAGCAAGGTTGAGGGTGGACATCCTTTCACCCTCGACCATGTTCTTCGATTGTATGCCCCCCAAATGTTTCGAGGGGGCCTGATTAAACTGGCCCGTCGTGCCACCAAGGCTCCCTTCTCAAGCATCGATGAGGATAGGGATCGAGGATGGATGAGCAGATTCGTCCGAGTTAAGACTTCCGATCTGATTCCTACTGATTGCATGCCATTTCCTGAGAAATGGAATTTGAAGCGTAAGTGTTCCTTTGTATATCTCCCTTTCGATACTGTTATATAACATGTAACCGGTGCCTTTAATGTGTAGCCATTTCTCAAAATCCGGCCGCCATTCAGGATTTGAAGGACTGGGTCAGGAAGATTGTGGCCCAACGATCTTATTCCGAACGAGCTTGGAAAGAAATTTCAAAAGGACTTTGGGAGGCCAAGAATCATGGTAGGCTTCTTTGGTCCAGATATTCAAAATAAGTTTCCACCAACACCTACATCTGACGCTACGTTT
>MCJB01048301.1:65555-80306 GCA_002018475.1 Nicotiana obtusifolia | reverse complement strand
AGAGATAATTGTATTTCCGCAGACCTGCACAGATTGGTAGGTGACAAGTAGGTGCATCAGCTACTTGCCAAAATTAGAGGACAAAATTAAAAGTCCCAAAGTAGGCCAAGAGAGGACTTTTGAGGGTTATAAACTCAGTTATTTCACCCTTATTTCAGACCTTCAAAACCAAATTGAACCTCTGCAACCCCTCCCCAAAAATCCCACACAAACCCTAATCGATTTTCCCTCTCTTTCAAGTTCTAATTAGGGGTGAAACCTAGAGTTTGAAGAACCAAGGAAAGGGCTGAGTTATCCAACAATTAAGGTAATTTTACTGCTCTCTTTCATACATTTTTTCTCTTGTGAATTCATGGTAATTCGTTCTATACATGTAAGAACTCACGGGACGGTGATCGGAAGCCGTGAGTCCGAGTTATTAACTTGTAGCTGACTGTTTTGTGGACTGTTTTGTGTTGCTGTTGGGCTACGTGTTTTACTACTGTTTTGTAGAGTTTTTGAGGAAGAAGGGTGTGGAGAAACACCATATAGATTTAGGGTTGTGGGCTGATAGTTCTTCGTAACATTTCCGGGTCGTTTGACACGACTACGGTGGCCATCGTATGTATGAAGTGATTAGCTTGTGCGTGGACTATTTTGGGAGGCTCAATATGATTATTATTGATGTTGTTTGGGCTGTTTGGTGATTGTTTTTAATTGTGTGAAGTCATATATATAGGGGAGGTGCTGTCCGTTTCATCGTAAAATAGGTTGTGGTCGATACATAATAGTTATGACGCTTAAATGATAACGATAGTATCGTTTCTCTTATTGTAGACTAAGGAGTTGTGACAGTTACATAGCTTGAGATTGGGGCAGTATATACAAGGTATGTGACGCTATCCCTTTACTTCTTTTGCACGACTCCGATGGTACATGACGTAATGAACGAGCTTCCAAAGAAACTCTACTCTTAGAAGCTAGCAGTACTTACATTGTTTCCCCTCTTATGGAACGATTGATGTTGATGTTGCTTCTCTTGTTCTTATGTTATCAATGTTGTTGGTACTTCCTGATTCTTATAAGGCTCATGGTGAAGAGTTAGTCCTAATAACGTGTACAGAGGATACCAACCTTACGTCACTCCAAAAGGCTTAGAACGTATTTTCATGAGTCGAGCATGCATTATATATATGTATCTATTTTACTCTACTGAGCCGAGCTATAGTCGGCCGGGTACGGCACCTATTGTGCAACCACTGATCAGTTAGGTTTACCCGAGCTCCACGTGGCCGGGTACGATTCTACCGAGCCTTTTGATGGCCGGGTACATTTTACCGAGTCTATTACGGTCGGGTATGATATGATGATGATGATGCCCACAGAGGCATATGTTTTAAAAGTTTATGTATATATACAAATGTATCATGCATTTCATGTCAGTAGCCCTCAGAGGTACCCCAGATGTTACAGGTTGTATATTCTCTATCCCTGCTTACATTACTGTTCGTACTTATAGTTCCCTACCTTACATACTCAGTACTTTATTCGTACTGACGTCCTTTTATTTGTGGACGCTGCATGTCGTGCTGCAGGTCCTGATAGACAGGCAGGTGCAGCTCCCCCACCATAGTAGGCTGTCCAGTTCAGCGGTGATTGGCGAGATCCCTTCTCCGGACTTGTCGTGGTCTGGGTATGCATTTTTGTTATAGACATTATGGGTATGTGGGGACCCTGTTCCGTCTATGTTGCAGTACTTATGTTTATTTAGAGGCTCATAGATAGGTGTTGACTCATGTATCGTTTGGTATGCCTTGTTGGCTGGTTTTTGTTGTAAGTCTTTCATGGTAGCGTGGTAGTTTGTACCTTAGATATAGTTTCTTGATTGTCTGGTCATCCCATGTTATGTATGTTCATGCCATCATATTTTATTGTTGGTTGTCCATGATCCATGTCTACCATTTATATTGATCTCGTCAGCCCTAAAAGATAATAAAGAAGGTTAGATAAAATGTACGTTGGTGCTCGGCAAGTACAGTCGGGTACTAGTCATGGCCCTCCAGTTTGGGTTGTGACAAACTTGGTATTAGAGCAGGTCTGTCCTAGGGATTGTCTATGAGCCATGTCTTGTAGAGTCTTGATTATGGATGTGTAGCGCGCCACATTTATAATCAGGAGGCTACATGACATCCAGGGTTGTTACCTTCTTCCTAAATCTAGATCGTGCGTAGAGTTGAGTCGTAAGTGTTTGTCTCTAATATTCACCTTATTTTTTTTCGGCGATGCCTTCGACTAGGAAGCAAACAATTAGTAGACGGCTTGATACAACTGCGGGAGAGGATACCAGTCAGGTGCCCCAAGCCAGAACAGGCCAAAGTGAGGCTCAGAGCGAGATGCCGTCTCATACCTCATCTACTCCATCTCCTCCAGAGGATATTAGGAGGCACCCAGCACCTCCAGTTCCTCCGTCCGGCACTACAGACCAGGATATGCGGAGTGCTTTGCAGTTATTGACTAGCTTGGTAGCTGCTCAGGCTCAGAGGCAGAATACAGGTGCTGCTGATAAACTAGTTAGTACGAGAGTTCGTGATTTTATTAATTTAGACCCTCCAGTGTTTACCGGATCAGACCCCAAGGAGGACCCGCAGACTTTTATTGACCAGGTTCATCGTACACTGCGGGTTATGCATGTTAGTGATACAGAGGCAGTAGAGTTAGCTTCTTATCGACTACGGGATTTAGCGGTTCTCTGCTATGATAGTTGGGAGAGATCTAGGGGTTCGAACACTCCTCCAGCTGTGTGGAAGGAATTTTCTGAGGCCTTTCTTCGTCACTACTTGCTAGTTGAGATACGACGAGCTAGAGCTGATAAGTTCTTGAACCTTAGACAAGGTAATATGAGTGTGCGAGAGTATAGTATGCAGTTTGATTCTTTAGCAAGGTATGCTCCCCATATGGTGGCCGAGATGAGTGATAGGGTTCATTTGTTCGTGAACGGTTGGGACCACATCTGATAAATAAGTGCACGACAGCATCCTTGGTAGAGGGCATGGATATTTCCCGTATTCAGGCTTATGCCCAGACCTTAGAGGATCGTAAGCGCCAGCAGAGGGTAGATAGGGAGCAGGATAGGGGCCAGCATAAGAGCGCGAGATTTGCAAGGTACTCTGATGACTTCAGAGGCAGCGTCAAGCCCCAATCTTCGAGGAGTTTGGCGCCACCTGTAGCTAGTGCTCCTCCACACTTTCAGAGGCCCCAGTATGATCAATTTACCTATTCTGGTTCAAGTCAGAGTTCCCGGGCATCATGCTCACAATATCATAGGGATACTAGTCAGAAGAGACCCCCAACACCTCGTTGTGATCAGTGCGGCAAGGCCCACTTTGGACTGTGCCGTCGAGGTTTCGATGCATGCTATTCTTGCGGACAGCCTGGCCATATGATGCGAGATTGTCCTAACAAAGGAGATGGTGGTATGGCTCAGCTGACTGGATTTGTGGCTGGTTCTTCCTCAACAGTTCGACCTCCGGCACGGGGTTTTCAGCAGTCGACAGGTCGTGGTAGAGGTATAGGTGCAGGGCCGAGTTCGAGTGGTGCTCAAAATCGAACCTATTCTCTAGTAGGTCGACAGGATCTCGAGTCGTCTCCAGATGTTGTTACAGGTATATTGTCTGGGTTTTCTTATGATGTATATGTGCTGATTGATCCGGGATCTAAATTATCATATGTTACACCCTTTGTGGCTAATAAGTTTGGCATTGAACCTGAATTGATAAGTAAACCCCTTGCGGTATCTACTCCAATAGGAGATTCTGTGATTGCTAGAAGGGTATATAGAGGTTGCACTATGATGATTTGTAGTCGTCAAACCTCGGCAAATTTATTTAAGTTAGAAATGGCTGATTTCGATGTGATAATGGGAATGAACTGGTTGGCCTCATGCTATGCAAATGTTGACTGTCATATGAAGATGGTTAGGTTTCAATTTCCTGGTGAACCCATCATTGAATGGAAGGGGAACATTGCTACACCGAAAGGTAGGTTTATTTCCTATCTTAAGGCAAGGAAAATGATGTCAAAAGGTTATATTTATCATCTTGTTCGCGTTAGGGATGCGAAGGCGAAGCCGCCTACTCTACAATCAATCCCCGTGGTCAATGAATTTCCAGATGTTTTCCCAGATGAACTCCCAGGCCTTCCTCCTAAAAGGGAGATTGAGTTTAGCATTGATGTGTTTCCTGACACTCAACCGATCTCTATCCCTCCATACAAAATGGCCCCGGCAGAGTTGCGAGATTTGAAGGCGCAGTTGAAGGACTTGCTGGATAAGGGCTTCATTAGGCCTAGCACTTCACCTTGGGGTGCGCCAGTCCTATTCGTGCGGAAGAAAGATGGGTCGTTACGGATGTGTATCGACTATCGACAGATGAATAAGTTTACTATAAAGAACAAGTATCCACTTCCAAGAATTGACGACCTGTTTGACCAACTCCAGGGTGTCAAGTATTTCTCCAAGATTGACTTACGTTCAGGGTATCATCAGGTGAGGGTTAAGGAGAAGGATATTCCAAAGACGGCCTTCCGGACAAGATATGGGCACTTTGAGTTCTTGGTGATGTCGTTCGGGCTAACAAATGCTCCAGCAGCTTTTATGGATCTCATGAATACTGTATTCAGGCCCTATCTTGATGTGTTCCTGATTGTATTCATTGATGACATTCTGGTGTATTCCCGTTCGGCGGAACATGCGGGCCACTTGCAGATAGTATTACAGACGCTTCAGGATCATAAGTTATATGCTAAGCTCTCCAAATGTGAATTCTGGCTGAACTCAGTAGCATTCCTTGGCCATGTGATATCTGACGAGGGTATTAGTGTCGACACTCAGAAGATCGATGCAGTAAAGAATTGGCCTAGACCTACAACACCATCAGAAGTCCGCAGCTTCCTTGGGCTAGCAGGATATCATAGGCGGTTTGTAGAAGGGTTTTCCTATATATTAGCACCATTGACTAAGTTAACACAGAAAGCTACCAAGTTCCAATAGTCTGACGCTTGTGAACGTAGTTTTCAGGAGCTGAAGAATCGATTGACATCCGCCCCAGTGCTTACTTTTCCCGAAGGAACAAAAGGTTATGTGGTATATTGTGATGCCTCAGGTATAGGTTTGGGGTGCGTATTGATGCAACATGGGAAGGTGATTGCTTATGCATCAAGACAATTGAAGAAGCATGAAAAGAATTATCCAACCCATGATTTGGAATTGGCTGCAGTAATATATGCTTTGAAGATATGGCGGCACTATTTATACGGCGTCCATGTTGACATCTACACAGATCACAAGAGTTTACAATACATCTTCAATCAGAAGGAGTTGAACTTGAGGCAGCGTAGGTGACTCGAATTACTGAAAGACTACGACGTCGAGATATTGTATTATCCAGGTAAAGCTAATGTTGTGGCAGACGCTCTCAGCCGTAAGTCAATGGGAAACTTAGTACACATTGAAGCAGGTAGATGGGAGTTGACTAAAGAGCTTCATCAGCTAGCCAGTATGAGAATCAAATTATTAGACTCTGATGACGGAGGTGTTACTGTACATAATACATCAGAATCATCTTTGGTAGCCGAGGTAAAAGCACGGCAATATGAAGATCCTATCTTAGTACGATTGAGAGAGAGCATTCAGCAATGTAAAATTACGGCTTTTGAGATTGGAGGAGATGGGGCATTGAGATACCAGGGCCGATTATGTGTGCCTAATGTGGCAGGGTTGCAAGAGAAGATTATGAATGAGATTCATCAATCCCGATATTCCATCCATCCCGGCTCAACAAAGATGTATCATGATGTCAAAGAGCAGTATTGGTGAGATAGCATGAAGAAGTCTATTGCAGAATTTGTAGCCCAATGTCCCAATTGTCAACAAGTAAAGATAGAACATCAGAAACCCGGTGGATTGCTTCAGAATATAGAGATTCCGACCTGTAAATGGGAGGTGATTAATATGGACTTCATTATTGGATTACCTCGCTCTTATCATAAGTTTGACTCCATCTGGGTGATAATTGATTGACTTACAAAATGTGCCCATTTTCTACCAGTTAAAACAACTTACACGGCTGAAGATTATGCGCAATTGTATATTAAGGAGATTGTTAGGCTTCATGGTGTGCCGGTATCTATTATGTCAGACCGAGGAGCTCAATTTACGGCTAACTTTTGGAGGTCTTTTCAGAAGGGTTTAGGCACACAAGTGAATCTCAGCACTGCATTTCATCCGCAGGCTGACGCACAAGCTGAACGTACCATTCAGACACTGGAAGATATGCTACGAGCATGTGTTCTAGATTTTAAGGGAAATTGGGATGACCATCTTCCACTCATAGAATTCGCCTACAATAATAGCTACCATTCCAGTATTAAAATGGCCCCATACGAGGCACTATACGGGAGGAGATGTAGATCACCAGTTGGATGGTTCGAAGTCGGTGAAACAGAATTATATGGGCCAGATTTGATTCACCAAGCCATTGAGAAGGTGAAGGTGATACAGGAATGATTGACGACAGCACAAAGCAGGCAAAAGTCTTATTCCAATGTCCGACGTCATGATCTGGAGTTTGAGGTTGGTGATTGGGTTTTCCTGACGATCTCACCAATGAAGGGTTTATGCGTTTTGGGAAGAAAGGTAAGCTGAGTCCAAGGTATATCGGTCCGTATAAAATTCTTCGACGAATTGGACATGTTGCTTATGAGTTAGAATTGCCATCCGAAATGGAATTTGTCCATCCGGTATTCCATGTATATATGTTGAGGAAATGTATTGGAGACCCTTCTCGAGTCGTCCCTATCAAAGATGTACAAGTTACAGAGGATCTATCATATGAAGAAGTGCCAGTGGCTATATTAGATCGACAAGTCCACAAGCTGAGAACAAAAGATGTAGCTTCTGTCAAAGTATTGTGGAGGAACAAGAATATGGAAGAAATGACATGGGAAGCAGAAGAGGAGATGAAGTCTAAATACCCTTACCTGTTCCAGAATAAAGATAACGAGGATGCTAGGGGAACACGGGATGCATTAGAAGGTGGAACAGCTCTATGAGGTAAGCAATAGCTTGAGAATACTCTTCCTTAATACAAAATGGTGATATGCAGATAATATACATGTCCATAAATTTGCATACTCTTGTAAGGCCATACGTTGAGTTAACTGCTCGCAAGTTCGTCCTCTATTTATGAGAGAAACTCGGCCGGAATCCATGATGATTTAAACTCCCCCACCACAGTAGGCTGCCCAGTTCAGCGGTTATTGGCGAGATCCCTTCTCCGGACTTGCCGTGGTCTTGGTATGCATTTTTGTTATAGGCATTATGGGTATGTCGGGGCCCTGTTTCGGCCATGTTGCATCACTTATGTTCCTGTAGAGGCTCATAGACAGGTGTCGACTCATGTATAGTTGGGATTGCCTTGTCAGCAAATTTATTTTTGTTGTATAGTTTTTCATGACAGCCTTGTCGACCATGTTATATATGTTTATGTCATTTTTTGGAATTTTGGTTGATTAGGATTATTGTCTGCCATTCATACTAATCTCGTCGGCCCGTACAGATAATAAGAAAGGTTAGATAAAATGTACGTTGGTACTCGGCACGTAAGGCCCGGGTGCCCTCCATCGCCCTCCGGTTTGGATCGTGACACTCTTTGCAATTTCTGGTACATTTTCCTAATAGAAAACCTATTCATAGCTAGTAGGTCATTGATGGTTACCCCTGCTCCTTCAAAAACCTTCTTTGCATTCATTATTCTTGAAGGACCCATGAAGCTTGTTTGAAACTAGCTTCCAATATTGATCTTCCTTTGATTTAATAAGTATGCACCCATTTCACCAGAAGGTTATCTTATTTCATATACAAATTTCACATTAGCTTGCTGCTCTATTTCAATATTAATTATATTTAATTCTTCTACTGATGTGGATAATGTAACCTGTCCCAAGCAATCAGGGCTTTCCTTATAACCTCTGTGTTCCTTCTCCATAGATATCTTCTATGTATTGCCTCTATAAGCTCAACAACTTTATTGGGTAATATGAACACTTGAGATCAAAAAGTTTGAATAAAAAGTAGCATGCACTTGATAAGTTGCACCCTACCAGCATTTGATAGAAATTTAGTTGTCCATGTAGTGACTCTCCCAAGCATCCTCTCCAATAAAAGTTGACATTGTACTATATGCAATCTCTTAGAGCTCAAAGGAACTCCAAGATATCTAATAGGAAGATTTCCATCGTGAAACCTAAGATATTGAATTATTGTTGATTCACAATACTTACCGCCCAAAGTATATTGAGTTGTTGGTAGCAATAAGACCTGAAGATTTAGAGAACTTGAGGAAATAATCATATAAAGCCATAAAAAATTTCTTATTCCATTTACAAATAGTATCAAATCATCAACGAATCTCAATTGTATAATTTTCAACTTTGCACATTTTCGACGGAACTTAAAACTCTTCACATGCACAAATATTTTCAACAAATAAAATAGTTGGCCTACCATTTATCATGAAAGAATAGTACTAGGTCTTTATACAATCCAGTATCCATTTCACATAAGTATCAAAAAAATTGAGACTGATAAAAACTTGGGCTAAAAATGGTCATTCCATCGAGACATAGGCCTTCTTCATTTGTTTTTATTTACACCGGGATGATATATTCTTCCTTCTCATACCCCTTTACCAACTCATGGCTAAGGATGATGTTATTTGTGATCCTTTCTAGAACAAAAGCACCTTGGTTGTTGTCTACAAGATTATCAAGTACATAGTGCATTCTCAAAGTCAACATTTTGGATATTATCTATTACAACACTGTACAACATGAAATAGGTCTAATATATATGACTGTGAAAGGATTTTTAACTTTTGGAATCAATATCACCTCAGTGCAGTTAATTTCCTTACATAAATTTGTAGTTCCGAAGAATTTCAAAATAGTTGTTGTAATGTCATCCCCTATGATAGGCCAAGTCTTTTTTTTAAAAAATCTATTGAAACCATCACACCCCAAGGGCCTTGTCAATGAGTTGCAGTTGTTATTTTTATTGAGAATGCATCCTGATTTTATGACATTTGGATCAATTGCAAGAAGTTGACTGGTAGCTGTCCCCCAGCCCCCCATAGGTTTCTTAAAATCCAATGATCTTAGCTTTAATATGCTCATTTTCATGATTCAATTCTCATCATAAGTCGTGATGGCGCCCAACACTGACGTCAGGCAAGCCTACGGTACACCTATACAATTATTCGTTCATAAAACTTTAAAATCAGGAATTTCATTAAGAAAGTGGAATTAAGTTTAGAATTTATGGTAAAATACTTTCATTCTTACTAAGTCACAGAGTATGAAACAAACATAAAATGAAATGATGATAATTTTAGGTACAACCATAATCATCTACTAAAAATTTCCAAAATTCGATGTTACACAGTACATGAGCATCTAGTAAAATATACACAACTATAACTAACTATCTGAAATGAAAATAGAAAGAATAAAATAAACATAGGGGAAAGAGACTCTATGCTGCGGATCGAAGGAGGGAAAGCAACTCACCACCAAATCTCAAGATAGTGTGTCTACGCGCCCGAGTAACCACCTGAAGTACCTGCACTATTAGTTCAGAAGTGCAGTATGAGTGTATAAATCAATGCGTACCCAGTAAGTATCTAGTCTAATCTCAAAGAAGTAGTGACGAGGGGTTGACATCGACACTTACTAGTGGTCCAATAACAAGTATATAAAAGTAGACAGGTATGAAGCCCAACAAGTAGCAATGAAACAGATCAAATAAATAACATGATTTTTAACATAAAAATAGTTATGAAATCATCAAATATCATATCCTATCTCGAATGAACAAAGATAATCAAGACCATGACAAATCTCAAGTCAGGAAAAGCTCGTGTGTACTCTGACTCCTATCGAATATTACACACAAATTCTGCAGAGGTCATACGGCGCGATCCATAATAATAGTTTACACTGCCGAGTTCATACGGTCTAATCCGTGGATGCATCTCATGATACTGTCGAGGTTGTACGACCCGATCCATAATTCTATTTCATAGCATTGCCGACGCGTACAACCCGATCCTTAGGAATAAAGAAACTTTCTCACCCACAAACATATGTGGGGTCAAGAAGACAGAACAACCAATAATGTAAACACAACACGAGAATATGAGTGCAAAAGAAAACATAATTATTACTGACAATTACATATCCCGCCAAAGCTCAAGGTAAAGAGACTTGGTCAAAGCATAAATTCTAATCTAAATCTCAGTTTAATTTCAGGTAATCAACAAGCACGTTTAATTCAAGTAGCATAGTTAAGGCATGATGTAGGTTTAAGTCTACCCGAACATAAGCATAAATCTAGCTTACCATGGATGCTCGTCACCTCATACGTACGTAGCACCCATAACACGTAGCACATAGCAAATTCCCTCTTACAAGATTAGGCAAGAGACTTACCTTGCTTCCAAGTCTAATACTCGGCTCCCACACCTCATAATCACCTCAAATCGATGCCGAGCAACCCAAAACTAGTCAAAGGATGTACAAACCAATCAATATATGCTCAAAAACTCATAATTTAACTATTAGAGTCAATTCCCAACCCAACTCGAAAAGTCAACAAAAGTCAACCTCGGGCCCTCATGCCCAAATTATAGAACTATTCAAAGATAAATGTTACCTATGGCGTTACTGCCACGACCCAAAATGTACTGTAGGTCGTAATGGTGCCGAACGCCGCCGTTAGGCAAGCCAACAGTGATTTACCAATTTAATTACTCATTTTAGTATTTTGAAATCATAATTTTTCCTTAATTGAACAATATAAACTAGAATTTACAAAGTAAATAAAAATATTTATACGAACCACAATAATGAATAACCCGAAAGAAAGCCCCAAAACCCGATTTCCCAAGTGCATGAGCATTAAGAGTGGCTAGTGGTCCGGTCCGGTCCAGTACAGGAGGGGCATCAAGACCGGAACAAACCGGTCTTACCGGTCCGATCCTCCGTCCTATATGATGCAAGTCGGTCCGTGACCGGCACCGGCTACCGGTAGCCCTTTTTTTTTTAATTTGTCTTTCAATTAAAGTGATGGATAATTTTAAGTTTTTGAAATATAACAACAAAATATTACTAATTTTGTATATATATTTGAAATGTTTAGTTTGTTTCAAAGTTCAAACTTAGAATTAAAAAACTTATAATATTCTTTCAAACTTTGAATTAGTTTCAAAGTTTAAAATTAGATTCAAACCTTGAAATTTGAATCAATTAGAAACTAGTAATTAATTGTAGTATTTTTGCGCAAAGAATAAATTTTTAAAAAAAATAAGAAGACAAGAGTTGTGAACTTTTGATGGAATTCCAAGATTTGGAGCAATTTTATTATAGTGATAGATAATTTTGCGCAAAGAATAAATTTTAAAAAAAAGAAAAAAAGAAGACAAGAGTTGTGAACTTGTGATGGAATTTCAAGATTTGGAGCAATTTTCTTGTAGTGATGGATAATTTTAAGTTTTTGAAAATATAACAACAAAATATTACTAACTTTGTATATATATTTGAAATGTTTAGTTTGTTTCAAAGTTCAAACTTAGAATTAAAAAACTTATAATATTCTTTCAAACTTTGAATTAGTTTCAAAGTTTAAAATTAGATTCAAACCTTGAAATTTGAATCAATTAGAAACTAGTAATTAATTGTAGTATTTTTGCGCAAAGAATAAATTTTTAAAAAAAATAAGAAGACAAGAGTTGTGAACTTTTGATGGAATTCCAAGATTTGGAGCAATTTTATTATAGTGATGGATAATTTTAAGTTTTTGAAAATATAACAACAAAATATTACTAACTTTGTATATATATTTGAAATGTTTAGTTTGTTTCAAAGTTCAAACTTAGAATTAAAAAACTTATAATATTCTTTCAAACTTTGAATTAGTTTCAAAGTTTAAAATTAGATTCAAACCTTGAAATTTGAATCAATTAGAAACTAGTAATTAATTGTAGTATTTTTGCGCAAAGAATAAATTTTTAAAAAAAATAAGAAGACAAGAGTTGTGAACTTGTGATGGAATTCCAAGATTTGGAGTAATTTTATTTTAGTGATGGATAATTTTATGTTTTTGAAAATATAACAACAAAATATTACTAACTTTGTTTATATATTTGAAATGTTTAGTTTGTTTCAAAGTTCAAACTTAGAATTAAAAAACTTATAATATTCTTTCAAACTTTGAATTAGTTTCAAAGTTTAAAATTAGATTCGAACCTTGAAATTTGAATCAATTAGAAACTAGTAATTAATTGTAGTATTTTTGCGCAAAGAATAAATTTAAAAAAAAAATAAGAAGACAAGAGTTGTGAACTTGTGATGGAATTCCAAGATTTGGAGCAATTTTATTGTACTGATAGATAATTTGAAGTTTTTGAAAATATAACAATAAAATATTACTAACATTGTATATATATTTGAAATGTTTAGTTTGTTTCAAAGTTCAAAATTAGAATTAAAAAAGTTATAATATTCTTTCAAACTTTGAATTAGTTTCAGAGTTTAAAATTAGATTCAAACCTTGAAATTTGAATCAATTAGAAACTAGTAACTAATTGTAGTATTTTGCGCAAAGAATAAATTTTAAAAAAAAATAAGAAGACAAGAGTGTTGAACTTGTGATGGAATTCCAAGATTTGGAGCAATTTTATTGTAGTGTATTCTAATGTAGAAAATTACATTCTTTTAAACATACTGGCTAATTTTTTTAAGATAGCCGTAGGCTTTTCTTTAGGAACTGGTTGTTGTTGTTCCGGTTCATCATCTTCGTCTTGTTCTTCTTCATCTTCAACTTCATTGCATGTTTGACTCCCTTCTCCACTTGTTCCGTCGCCCAAAATTTGATCAAGATACGCTTTGTCTTTTTTTCTGAGAAAGTTCTGGTATTCCAAAGTTCCTTCGCTCTGCTCTGATCCAATCCCTGAATAAAACTCCTGTCTCCATTGCCTCTTCTCTCAACGAATGTCTGTAATCTCCAATTTGAAATCTTCCTTGGCTAAAAGCGCTCTCCTATGCAACTGATGAAGCTTGAATTGTTAATATATCCCGGGTCATTTTTGTAGGTATTGGAAATTGCGATTCTTGACTCTTCCAATAATACAATAAATTATGAGTTCCAAAACGTGTAAGTTTCTTTGGATATTGAATTAAATAGACTTGGAACTCGCTGTATTCCTCCCCGTACTCGTCTTGTTCTGAAATCAACTTTTGATCAAGTCCTCCAAAAGTGCTCATCCCCGCATGCCTTTTGCCCATTTGAGAAGAACTTTCATCGGTTGACAGTATTGGTGCAGTTGGTATAGCAGTATCTGCCCAAGCTCTATACTTTGCGAAAACAGCCACGGTATCTGAAAGAACTTTAGCACAAGCATGTTCTACACTTGGATATTTATTAGTCGCAATTTTAACAGGTGTAATCTCTAAATTTGCATATATTTCTCTAACAAGTCGTTCAGTTAACTTAAGTTTAAATGCAGGACGCAACACAGAAGCGATGTAAAAAAGTTGGGGAATTGGAAAAAATATTTTTAAAAATTTTGAATCATAGCCTCTACAGCCATTTTATATTCTTCGTATTGCCTATATAATTTCAATAATTCAGATATTCCAGCTATATAATATAACATGGTAGGAGTAGTTGGATAATATTGTCCGGAAAATTCTAAAGTAGCATGATAGAATTTTTTTAAAAACTGAAGGAGATGTTGAACAAGGTTCCAATCGTCCTATTTAAGGTGATAAAGTTCCATATAATACTTATTATAGATTTGAGTAATAGGCTCTCTATATTCATAAGCAACAGTCAATGCTTCATATAAAGTGTTCCATCTAGTACAAACTTCTTTTGGGACTCTCCTAATCGGCATTCCTAATTCTATACATTTTCTTTCCCATTCTCTTTTTCTTTCTTGGTTTTTATTTCTAAATATAAAAGCAATAGCTACTTTCACCTTTTCAATAATGTGGTTAAACAAGTCAAGACCATCTTTTACTACTAAATTGTAAATATGACATGCACATCTAAAATGAAAAAATTCCTCAAAAGGGGGGTTCAAAATAGGTCTCAAGTTCCTAAATGCTTCTGTGTTGTTTGTAGTATTATGTACTGTAATACTAAAAACTTTGTTAGTTAAACAATATTTACGACAAATTGATGAAATTGTTTTGGAAATATAATTACCCGTGTGTAGTTCATCAACAACTTTATATTCAATAATACGTTTTTGAAATACCCAATCGGGATCTATCCAATGAACAGTAACTGTAATATAATCACAATTATTTGTAGAACGTCCCATATCCGTAGTAAGGCATACTCTAATGTCAAAGTTATCAAATAAATATCCAAATAATCTCTATATTCGTTCTTAAATTTAATAATATCATTTTTAACAGTAGTTCTTGGAAAACCTTTAAAAGAAGGATTATATGTAGCCTGAATATAACGAACAAACCAGTAGAAGAAGGAAAACTATAAGGTAAACCTCTACCGCAGCTAGTTTAGCAATATTTTCCCTATCCCTTTGTTTATCATAAGTAAGAATCCCTCCTGTTGTTTGGTTAATTTTCGCTTGGATACCCGAGGATTCACCATGTGCTACTCCCCCATGTTCGGTTCCTAAATAAATACCC
>MCJB01048301.1:46052-59173 GCA_002018475.1 Nicotiana obtusifolia | reverse complement strand
AAAACCCCCCCCCCCCCAAATCAATCAAGTTATGGGGCTTTCAAGCCCGCACGTACTTCCACAAACCACATGTATAACTTCACACACTGAAGGAACTGATCATTGCCACAATCATGCCGATTCAACCATTACTAACCGACCCAATTTCTTTCAATTTACTCTTGACCTGACTTAGAAATATAATAGATCCATTTACAACATCACAAACTCAATCTGTACTCATCCCGAGTGACCCGATCGCGAGATCACATCGTCTCAATACCCATTACTCATCTCATCCCTCCTTACGCGCACAATAGCATCTCCAACTGGTACACCCATTCTGCAAGACCTTCCGTGCATCCGAAGCTATTTCTTTCTTTCCTGCAATACTGCACCGCATACCCGACAATGACATAGAACATTCCAAGTCCCGTTCGCAATCCATTGTGAAGACTCGATCCATAACCGCACAATGGACCCGAAATCCTTAGGCACTGCACTTTAATTTCTTGAACCCACTAGAATCGTTGTTGAGAGGCACCCACTCTATCCTGATCCCGAATATCACCAAACTTTAACGCTCTGCTAGCATATGAACACACTCTCAAAGAAGCAACCAGCTGAATTCTTTTCCTTGTACATTACATCCACAAGAAGCATAAATTCGGAGTCCTCCCAAATCCTGCACCTCAATCAATAAGGCGAACTACAGCACACATTCATCGAGTTCCATGTTCGACGTACTCCTAACATTTCCTTCTTCTTAGTCATAAACAATCCACCAACGCATCGATAACCAGAAGCTGCACAAGCAGACAACCACGCAATTCAATCGTAGGCGGTGGGCTCCCCCACTTAGCTTTAAGCTACCACCACATAATATAGAGCCCACAATGATTCCTCCTTCTCAATTACCATGATCTCGCACCGTTAACCCGCCAAATTTCTCGAAGTCTTTTGTTAAGCTTTTCATGAACACTCTGAATCATCAGTCAAATCACATAGCAAGTAGTATTTTTTGCAGAAGCTTCATCAATATCACGCAACCGCTAACCTTCTCACTGGAGATAACCCACCACCCGTGGAAATGTCTTACCGACATCTTCCAACAACGCTACACGAGGTACAACTACCACGTGATCAGTAAATTCTTCTGAGCCCCATGCTCGCCCACCGGCTGTATAAGTTTGTTCCTTCCCATTTACATCAACTGAAAGTTCAACAATACCTTCCAAACTCAAGCCATGTTGCATCCGAAATGATAATCAAATCTTCACGCCCCTCCTTATTGCAAGCAAACTCCTTTCTGTCATATTCAATGTTCCTCAGTATCGTCGCCACCATCCCAAATAAAATCCGTAGACCAAATCACCTTCCATCACGATTCCCAAACCGTTCTACACTTTCTCAAGGCATGCGGCTCGCTTACCACAGAATTCATATGCTAATCTGTCACTCTTACTTCGGTTAAACCATCTCCTTTAAGCAACTCCTCGACCTCTATCGTTCATGCTTGACCTGCTAGTAATTCAACTACCGCGAGACACTTCCCACTATGTCCTCCCTCATACTTTGCTGCCCAATTTCTGCCTTATACCAACTCCGTATCTGTAGCACCGGAGCTAATGAATTGCTACCAACTCTAAACCTCCTAGAAGATCATATTCCTCGAACCATCAACATTAGAAATACCAATTCGATTCTGAATCGTTGCACACTGCTATCTCTGACAACCGCCCCTCAGGCACCATTTCACAACACTCTGCCCCGGAGGCAAAATCAAAGAAGACCATAACACCGACGAACCGTAATGCATTCAAACAAGGATGACGACACCGCATCACAATGAAAATTCCACCACGCTCGAAAATATCAAGTCTCGTTACTTCATCAACCAAACCTGGACATCTATAGTCCGATTGTCTTTCCTCCCCTGGAATTAAATGCCGAACCCCTTAATCATGCACTGAGAAATCCTCTCTTCAAGTCCTTCACTGCCTCAACACATAAACGAGAAACCCACCATTACATCAATACTGTGCAATAACGATGCATGAACATCGTAGAAATCTGTGCATAGCCTCAAAACCACCAAAAATACAGCTACTGAGCTGAATGACAAAACATTCTTCCGCAAGGCGACGATAATAGCATGCCCGAACATGCTGGGAAAAACATCCTGCACCACATCTACAGTACCAATACAACTCCTGGACGTCCAATTGACAACAAGCGCTACAAATCGCATAAGATTGAGTAGGAAGGAAATAAAGGCACAAGCCCCAATGGAATCAAATCGCACGATGTGGAAATCAAGAAGGGAAGTGCTCTTAACAGCCCTGTAGCCTCTCGAGGATAAGTACAGACATCTTCATACCGATCCGCAAGACTCTACTAGACTTCCTCATTACTCGTGATACCTAAGTGAACCTAGCGCTCTGATACCAAGCTGTCACAAACCAAAATCCACTATAGGTCATGATGGCGCCTAACGCCACCGTCAGGTAAGCCAATGGTAATTTACCAATTTAATTACTCATTTTAGTATTTTGAAATCATATTTTTTCTTTAAATTGAACAATATAAACTAGAATTTATAAAGTAAATGAAAATATTTACACGAACCACAATAATGAATACCCCGAAAGAAACCCCCAAAATCCGGTGTCACAAGCGCATAAGAATTTTCTAAGAAGCACAACAACAATACAACATCTATACAGAATATAAATAAGACATGATAAAATAATTAGTACGGTGGAGACTCGGTAGACTGCGATGCGTAGCCCGAGTTAAGGCTCACGTAAAGTCTTCTCAACAGATGCGCCTACGTGCCAAGATAATCATCCAATAAACCTGCCAGATCCTGCACATTTAGTGCAGAAGTGCAGCATGAGTACGTAAATCAACGCGTACCCAGTAAGTATCTAGCCTAACCCCGGAGAAGTAGTGACGAGGGATCAACATCGACACTTACTAAAGGTCCAATAAAGCAATATAATAAAGTATAAGCAGATATGAGGCTTACGTCAATAATGGGTTAAGTCAGTAAGTTACATAATCTTTCAATTTCATCTTTCAAAGCATAAATTCTAAATCTTGTATTCTACCTTAACAGCTTGAAAAATGCCAAGTGTCATTATCAAATAAGTACGAAATACCATATAAGATGTCGGGCATCAATTGAAGGCTTATCACGTGAACGTTCCGACTACTAGCGATATAACGCACGATTCCACCGAGGTCCTTCGGCCCGATCTAGAATAATGTGTATGCTATCGAGGGACGTGCGGCACGACCCATAGATGCATCTATATACTGCCGAGGCGTTCGGCCCGCTCCACAAGAAAAAGGAAGGAAGTTACTGGATTACGAGACACATGTTTACAATACAGCACAGGAGCATAAAATGAGTAAAATCTTTACTATTTCTCAAATAACTTGCCCAAAATTCAAAGTGTTGAGGTTGGCCTAGTGTGCATATATTTAATTCTAAATCGATTTCAAGTATAACTTCAATTAATTAAGTCAGCAGAGTAAGTTCAAGTAATTCAAACATTACATGATGAGATCCTAAGTCTACTCGGACATAGACATGTATTAGCTACGTACGGACTCTCGTCACCTCGTGCGCACGTAGCATCCAAAACTAGTTGCACATAACAATAAATATCACCTAGGGGGTAGTTTTCCCCTCACAAGGTTAGACAGGACACTTACTCGCTCCGAAATTCCAAAACTGATGCTCATCTCTTCAAAACTAGTCCAAAAACGTGCAAACCAATCAGAATATAGCCCAATACGTATGATTTAACAATTTATAATGATCCCAGCCTCGTTCAAAAGCCAGCAAAGTCAACCCTCGGACCAACGCGCCCAGATTTTGAATATTTGGAGATAAACTTTATCCATAACGTTGCTAACTCGAATATAAAATTTATTCCAAATTCCATGTCCAATTTCGTGGTCAAAATCCAAAATTATCAATTCTAGGTTTCCTACCAAATTCCCACAATTTTCCTAAATTTTCTACCTTGAATCCACATATAAACCTTACATTTAGCTCACAACAAGTGGGAAATTACTCACCTTATGTTACATGATGAAAACTCCTCAAAATCGCCCAAGAATCGAGCTCCAAAAATTCAAAACGAAATGAGGAAAAAGACCAAGTTTGATCCCTTAATAATCTGCCCAGTTTCGCTTATGCGGGCAAATCAATGCATCTGCGACACCATCATCGCTTCTGCGAAGCCCCCTGCCGAGTCGCACTCTCGCACCTGCTGAAATAATTCGCTTCTGCGCCATCATAGGTGCGAGTCTCCCTTGCGCATCTGCGAAGCCAGCCACTTTTGCACTGGAGATTTCCGCTTCTGCGAGTCCGCTGTTGCGGGCCTTTCTCCGCTTCGGCACATCTTCACCCCAAGCCCCATTCCACTTCTGCGCTCCTCCGCCCATATCTGCGCACCCGCAGGTGCGCTAAACTCTTCGCACCTGCGTCTCCAGCCAACCTTAAGCCCAACTGCTTCTGCGACACTAGGGCCGCTTTTGCGGTCTTGCACCTGCGGCCCTTTCCATGCAGGTGCGATTGCACCAGATCCCAGCTTCCTCAGCATTTCTCCCAAGTCCAAACTCGATCCGTTTTTAATCTGATTCGCACCCCAGGCCAATGGGACCTCGTCGAAACATACCAACACATCCCACAACACAATACGGACTTAGTCGAAGCCTCAAATCATGCCAAACAACATCGAAACTACGAATCAACGATCAAAACCCTTCTTTAAACTTTTGAACTTTCAAACTTTGGCGAATGCGTCCGAACCATACCGAAACATTCCGGAATTACGCCAAACTTTGCGTACAAGTTCTAAATCACAATACGAACCTATTCCAAGGCTCGGAACCTCAAAAAAACATTGATAACACCAAAGTCCACTTCAAGCCAAACTTATGAAATTCTTAAACCTTCGAAAATGTTAACTTTCTATAATAAATGTCGAAATGATCCCGGGTGGTCCGGTGCTCAACCCGAACACATGCTCAAGTCAGAAAATCATCATACGAACCTATTGGAACCTTCAAATCCTGAATTCGAGGTCGTTTACTCAAAGTCAAATATTAGTCAATTCTTCCAACTTAAAGCTTCCGAAATTAAAATTTTCTTTCCAAATCAATCCCGAACTTCCCCAAATTAAATTCCAACCATATGCCCAAGTCATAATACCTGAAGTGAAACTACTCAAGGCCTCAAAAGCCAAACAACGTGCTAGATCTCAAAAACGACCGGTCAGGTCGTTACAGTTACAAACTCAAATATATAACTTATATCCAATTCCATAATCAATTTCATGGTCAAATCCCATTTTTACCAAATTCTAAGTTTTTCAAAAAAATCTCAAATTGTACTAATTTCCATGTTAAACTCTACATACAATCTATGTATTTAACTCATAACAGGTAGAAGTCAATTACCTTATGATACTTGATGAAAATCCCTCTTCAAAGAGCTCCAAAATCGCCCAAGCCAAGAGAAAAATGGGTGAAATAAGCCTAAGTCCGGTATTAAAAATCCCATTCTTCCCAGGCGTTACCCTTCATGATTATGGATCAAGCCTCCCAATCGCGAAGGACAATCATGCCTCTGCCCCCTACTTCCCCTTCGCGAATGCGGCTTGGGCCCTCGTGAATGCGAAGACTTCCAGGAGAGACCCACTGCGAATGCGAGCCTCCCATAGAGAATGCATAGGCTTCACTGCAGGCCCCTAGAAATTCCCTCTTCCGTGATCGTGCACTCCTCCACACGATCGGGTAGGCAAAATACCTCCCCTGGCCCTCACCCCTAGCACATCGTGTTCGCAACCCTCACCACATGAACGTGAAGCACTGTCAGGCCACACGCCGCGATCGAGATGCACACTCCGTGATCGTGTAGAACTAATCTTCCTCAGCCCCATACTACCCTCTGTGATCACGAGATTTCTTTCGCGATCGCGATTCACACCAGACATCAGCAAATCTGCCAACTTCAACCTTGCTCCAAGTGGTCCGAAACTCACCCGAGCCATCGAGGACCCTATCCAATTATACCAGCTAGTCCTTATCGTGCAACTTTGTTCTATTGATGAGTTTAAATCACTCTTCTCTTACTCTCTCACATATGGTGAGGACATGTACGGCATTTGAAAATGATCTGGAATCGAAGCCCCAGGTTTTAGCCACTATCAGGGGTAGGGGCTGAGACCGAGGTAGAGCCAGAGGTAGAGGCAGAACTCAGCCCAAAGCACGCATAGTAGCAAGTGTTATTGAGCCTCAGTTAGAGTAGGATGATGAGATCCTTGTTCTGACCGAGCCAGCGGGACCAACTCAAGTCTTAGAGGGGTTCATTGTTACCCCGTCACTTCAAGACGCCTTAGTCTACATGGTTGTCTTGATGGAGATTATGGCCTAGGACGGTGTGTTCCGTGTGGTACCAGTTGATTCTCAGGCCGGGAAGAAGCCCAAACTCTCGCTACTCACACTCTGTAGTAGATGGCTCACGGATATTAGACCCCAGTAGTTTTACCAGTTGGGGTGATTCAGTCTGTTATTGCTACATAGCTCGGGGAAAGACCCGCAATGTCAGTTGAGGGGCTGAAGAGGTTGGACAAGTTTACCAAGTTGTTTTCCCCTCACTTTAGTGGTGCATATTCTGAGGACCCTCGGACTTCTTGGACTGCCATGAGATCTTATGCAACATGGGGATAGTGGAGTCTAGCGGAGTTGATTTCATAGTTTTCAGATGCATGTTTTGCCAAGAGGTGGTGGCAGGTGTATGTATAGGGCAGGCCAGCAGGTTCACCTCCTCTCACTTGGGCTTAGTTCTCGCAGCTATTCTTAGAGAAGTTCATTCCCTTCACTCAGAGAGATGAGTTCTGCAGTCACTTTGAGCGCCTTCAGCAGGGTAACATGACCGTTTCTCAGTATAAGACCAGATTCATCGATTTGACATGCCATGCAACTATTCTGATCCCTACTGAAAGGGAGAAGGTGTGGAGGTTCATAGATGGGGTTACCTATCGCATCAGACTTCAAATGGACAGAGAGACTGAGGATGTGGTTTCTTTTACTTGGGTTGTGGAGATTGCCAGGAGGATCGAGCGCATCAGAGGCCAGGCTAGGGAAGCGATCTCTGATAAGAGGCTCCATTATTTTGGAGGATTCAGTGGTGCCTCATCTTGAAGCAGGGGTTCCTTTGGTAGAGGACATCCTATTAGGCCAGTTCAGTTAGCTCTATAGGTCACACATGGTACTTCAAGCGGTCGTAGTGCTTATGGGTCTAATTCTAAGCAACTAGCATTCAGTAGACCTTTAGCTCCCATAAGTGCACCACTGATTCAAAGCTATCATAGTGGTTATTTGGGTCATCAAGGTCAGTCTCTGATTCAGCAACCATGCCGGCTGAGAGGATGCTTTGAGTGTGAAGATACGGGTCACATCATAAAGTACTGTCCCATATTTCAGAGCAGTATGCCACAACAGGGTACTCATGCCATGATTCTTGCACCGATTACTCCAGCACCCGCTCAGCCAGTTAGAGGCAGAGGTCAGGTAGCCCGAGATAGTGGTCAAACAGTTAGAGATAGAGGTCATTCAGTGAGATTTTGTCCCAGAGGTGGAGGACATGTTGGTGGGGCTCAGCCCCATTGTTATACATTTCCAACTAGACCTGAGGCTGAGTCGTTTGATGCAGTTATTACAGGTATTATCTCATTCTATCATAGAGATGCTTCCATGTTGTTTGATCCGAGTTCTACATATTCTTATGTGTCTTCATATTTTGCTTCGCTTTTGAGTATGCCTCGTGATTATCTTGATGTTCCTATTTCTGTTTCTACACCGGTTGGAGATTCTATAGTAGTCGATTAGGTGTACCGATCTTATGTTGTCGCTATTAGTGGTTTTGATACTGTAGTTTATCTTCTCTTGTTGGATATGATAAATTTTAAGTTCATTCTTGGTGTGGATTGGTTGTCCCCATATCATGCTATCTTGGATTGTCATGCCAAGACTGTGACTTTATCCATGCCGGGGTTGCCTAGATTAGAGTGGAAAGGGACTCTAGGTCACTCCACTACTAGGGTGGTTTTATATTTTAAGGCTCGACGTACGGTCAAGAAGGGGTGTTTGGCGTATCTGGCTTATATTAGTGATTCTAGTGCGAGGTTCCTTTTATGGATTCGGTACTAGTTCTGAAGTTCCCAAAGGTGTTTCCTACAATTTGTCAGGTATGCCACTTGAGAGGGATATCGACTTTTGCATTGATTTGGTTCTGGGCAGTCAGCCTATTTCTATTCCATCGTACTGCTCTAACTGAGTTGAAAGAATTGAAGTATCAGGTGAAGGATTTTCTTGACAAGGGATTCATTAGACATAGTGTTTCACCTTGGGGTGCGTCGGTGTTGTTTGTTAAGAAAAAGGACGGATTGATAAGGATGTGCATAAATTATCGATAATTGAATAAGGTCATTATCAAGAACAAGTATTTGTTGCCAAGGATTGATGATTTATTTGACCAGCTTCATGGTGCCAAGGTGTTTTCCAAGATTGATTTGAAATCAAGCTACCATTAGGTGAAGATTAGGGCATCGGATGTCCCTAAGACAGCTTTTAGGAGTCCATATGGTAATTATGCGTTCTTGGTGATGTCATTTGGCTTGACTAATGCTCCAGTAGTCTTCATGGATTTGATGAACCTAGTGTTCAAGCCTTATTTGTATTCCTTCGTAATTGTCTTCATTGATGACATTTTGTTTTACTCTTGTAATAGAGAAGAGCATGAGTAGAACCTACAGATTGTACTTCAGACTTTGAAGGATTGTCAGTTATATGCCAAATTTGAAGTTGAGTTCTTATTAGACTTAGTTTCCTTCTTGGGTCAAAAGTGCTCTCACAAATGCCTTCTTATGCCAAATTCTTGAAGGAGATCCTTACAAAGAAAAGGAAAATCGAGGAGACCTCAGTGGTCAAGCTCACAGAGCATTGCAGCGCAATATTGCAAAACAAACTCCCACAAAAGTGTGGAGATCCAGGGAGTTTTACTATACCTTGCTCTGTAAGAACGATTCATTTTAATAAGTCATTATGTGATTCTGGTGCTTCAATTAATTTAATGTCTCTATCTATTTACAAAAAACTGGAGAAGGAGATTGGAGAGGTAAGGTCGGTGCCAATATCTTTGCAGCTAGACCAGACGATTTTAATACCGGAAGGGATCGTGGAAGATGTGTTAGTTCGGGTGGATAAAGTCGTATTTCCTGTAGACTTTGTAGTGGTGAATATGGAGGAGAACAAGGAGATCCTCTTCATCCTATGAAGACCATTCTTAGAAATGGGTAGAGCAATATTTGATATACACGAGAGAAAACTCATGCTTAGAGTGGGTGAGGAGATGATGACTTTTGATATGAATGTAGCAAAGGGGGCACAAAAAGAAAAACCAACTGCGAGTGTTGAGTGGAAAGTGAATGGCTCAAAAGAGAAGTCTGCACTGAGTGAGAAAGATAAGTGTGGGTTGTACACCAAAAAGGCTGAGAAGAAGCTGTCGGCATGGATGTGCGCATTAGTCCGAAAGCGAGGAATAGATCCTGACTTCGACTCAAACCCCGACTAGATGTTCAGGGAAGTTCCTTTACCTTATGCTTTTTAATTGTGTGTCATGGGGACATGCTACAACTTAAAGTGTGGGGTGGTGGATATTTGTATGTATGTATGTATTTTAATTTTCTTTTTGTTAGTCGTAGTATTTAGAGATAGAAAAAAATTGGAAAAAAAATCATAAAAATTGAAAAAATTTTGATTTTTCCCGACGAAGGATATTATTCGACGGGTTTCTTGAGGGATTTATGTCGATGGAAAAAGACATAAAGATTTTCTTTTGTAGGTAGTGTAACAAGTCCCCCTTGGTTTTTCCTTGTGTCGCGGTTCTTTTCCAAGGGTTTTGTTTGAGCCGGGTGTAGTTAGTTTTTATTTTTTGTTAGGAGTAGGAAACCTTGTGTTATGGTCTAAATGGAAAGCAATAGTGGGTGCTTTAGTTGTGACGCTTAGACTCAGTTTGTGACTCTTGTATAAGTATCTTAAAGTGTGTGATCTTTACTTTGCTTAACTGCTTTGACTAGAGTGTCTTGATAATCCGATCCTGAGTGAGTTATGTGCCATGTGTATGTGAGGTTTTGTGTTATTTTGTGCATGGCATTTGATGTCTAGAACTTGCCCCGTGTGTTTGCAAAGCGAAATAGTAGTTGTATTCAGTTTTGGAATTGATAGAGGCATTTCTTTATTGAGCCAGTTATATGCTTTTACCACCTAATTGTTACGTATCTTAATCAACCCCTTTGAGCCTGTAATCCTATTTCCTTGGCGACCACATTATAAGCCTTACCCTTTTGTTTGAATTGACCGTCTATTTGAACCTTGTACCTCTCGTGAGCACTTGAATTTGTTATGAACTTTGTAAAAGTTAAAATGTAGGGTGTTGGTTTGGCTTTTGAGTGGAACTATTGAAATAGGAGAAAGGTGCAATGTTTTGAAAAAATAAGAGCCATTTGAATTGAAAAAGACAAAAAATAATTGTATGATTGTGAAAAATATTCCTTGATAGTGGTAATTCTTGATGTAATTGTGCTTAAACAAGTAGGCAGTTAATGTATATTGATGTGAAGGTGGAGTTTTGGTTTGACATAAGTGTGGGGTATTAAACGGTTAAGTGTATGTATTAAAGTGCTTAGGGAGGTGTAGTCATTATTATCCTACCCTTCCCGCAGCCTACATTACAGCCAATTAAAGTCCTACTTGATCCTTGACTGAATGAGCTCAATTAGTAAGAGTATTACACTATGGGCAAGCTTATGGTACGTCTTCTGTGGCACATGAATGTTGTTTCTGAGAGTGAGCGAATTCTTTCTATCTTGAGTTCCTAATTGTTCTTAAATTTTATTGTGTGTAGAACTAATCTCTATTGTTGTGTGAGGTCACTTGATTCACGAAGGAAAGGTAATGTCGTTGACCTCTATGTTACAGTAAGTGAGCGGGTTATAAATAATGTGTGGTGTTTGTGAGTCAAATCTTGAGGCAAGGATGTATGATATTGTGCTTAATCTATTTTAAATATTCTTGGTATGATGAGTTAGGAGAGTTGTTTAAAAATGTCGTATCTATATGAAGTATAGTCTGATTGCTCGAGGACGAGCAATGATTTTCTTCTTCATTTATTTCCTTTCTTTTCCTTTCGTGTTTTATTTAATTTTGCTCCAAATCTCTTCATCTTCATACCGCTTTTTTTTTTTGCACAGTTAAAATATAGTATTAAGCATAAAGTAATATAATAATACAAGTATTTAACATTATTGAAATGTCCTAAATCATATGAATTTGTCTAGATTTAAGAATCATCCAAAAAGCACTAGGGTTTACGAGGTGTCAACTCCAGAACGTAAATTCTAATGCTTCAAACTTGTTTATTATGAGTAGTTAAAAGTATATGTAACATTTGTTGCAAATTTTAATGGTTGAAAAGTTGGATTCTAAACTCCTAGTTCATGGAATGAATAGTGTTCTTGGCAAATGAGGGAGAAGATGAGTAGTATTCATGGAAATAAATTTGAGGAATGCAATGAACGTATTGAGTCAATTGTTAGCTATATTAGAAGGTGGACAACTAAGTATTCATTCAAGTTGAATATTTTGGAAATATTATTAAGGAAGATGATGAATAGTGACTTAGCGGTATTAAAAAATTAATGTAGTATGATTAATGACTCCAGTTGAGTATTAAATGATAAGCATGTGTCATCACCTAAAATCCCACTGAAGGTCGTCATGACACCTAACCTCCAAGACTAGGTAAGCAACATGCATTGTAGATCCAATCAAATGAAATAGGATATAATATAATTGAAATAGCATAAGTAACAGAATAAATCTTCAACAATAGATAGCATACGATATTAAAACATCGAATCCCCAATACCTAATAGTACCGAGTTATGAGCTCCGAAATGGAATACAAGGAAAACTTCTAAATAGTACAATAACTGTCTGAAAAAAGATAGTGGAAGGGGACTCCGAAGGTCTGCGGGTGATCATTCAGTACTACCTGAATCCTCTATGTTAGCTACAAGACTCACTCCCGAAACCATCCATAAAACTTACCTTGTTATGTGGGTTGAAGCCCAGGAAAATTTAGGTTGAGAGTTCCTCAACACTTAGACCATTTTTGGAACCCAAATGAACTACCCCAACTTGGTTTTTAAAGGCCCTAGGTGACTGTCTAGGGTGGCGCCCTGCAGTGCCTACAGCATTGGCCAAGAATTCACTTCTGGAATGGGCAGTACAGGGCGCGCCGCACTTATCTAGGTGCCCAATTTAACTTTCGCACAATCTTAATTAAAAATGTCATAACTCCTTGTAAGAATGTTTAAATAACGTATAGGTTGAACCAGTGGAAATTAGATTCAAATAGCTTTAATGTGATAGGTAGAAATCCATATAAAACCTTATAAATTTTAAGTTATGTATGTTTATAGTTCGGCTTTGTGCGTGCTCCTTTGAAACTTTAGTCTATTTTTCCAACTCGACTAGTCCCAACGGCTCTTCTTAGACCCTATATCGTTTCAAATACACTCCGTATATTTACTATCATGATCATGAGATATCCTTTGTATTATTAATCAACACTTGCACATAAATTAATATAATTAGCACAAGTCGAGCCTCTAATGGCCTTATAACATTTCAAAAAAATTTGGGACACTACATACCTGTTCTTCCACCAAATAAAATACCACATCAAAATACCTTTTAAAAATTTATAATTTTAGATATCACAATCATAAGAATATTTTTTATTTTAAAAAATAATATACATTTATTTTAGGGTTTTATTTTTAATAAGTTATTTAAACGTGTAGCTTATACTTGCTTCTCTTTGCATAATATAATTGAAAATTGTAGCCTATGACAATTTTCATAGCTGGATATTGAATACTTTTATTAAAAAATGGTTTCTTCAATGTTTTATTACACGTTCAGCTGAAACAACAAAAATGATTCATTTTACACATATATTTTTAAGGAAAAAAAAAGGGAGGGAGAGAGTGTAG
>MCJB01048301.1:0-46032 GCA_002018475.1 Nicotiana obtusifolia | reverse complement strand
GGGGGGGGGGGGGGGGGGGGGGGGGGGGAATTTAAGCTTTCTAATACTTTTCTATGAAAATGAAAGGATACTCCTCGTTGCATGTTTAGACATATCGTAAGGAAAAACATGGAACAATGTTTGGGTCTTTCTTTTGCCGTAAACAGTGTGATCTTGGATGTAAATGATAGTAGCAACTCTTTAGAAGTATATAGCGAAAGAAGAGCCTCATTTTATAAGGAAAAAACATGTTGAAAGATCGTTTTAGCTGCAGAAAAATAAAGAACCTAACATAAATAGCCGCCCACTCAAGTGTTATAAACAAAAACTAGGCAATAAATATATAATATATGCATAATCCATGTATAATATAATATATTATTATGCTTAATCTATGTATATCGATGAAAAAATTAAATGGTAAAATGTAAAGATAGTATAGACGCGTGTTAGGGCCCGTGTAAGCAAGCTTCACTTCACATAGTTTAAAGGTAATTGTTCCTTCTTCTTTTTTTTGCTTTTTTCTTCTTTTTTTCGGGAGGGGGGGGGAGAGAGAGAGAAGGGTAATGAATTGAATGCAACAGAATGAGGGATATGGATTTATCTAAAAAACACTAACAAAATATTCAGTTCATATTTTCACAATGTTGCATTAACCAAAGGTTAGTAACTTCAAGAGTGTACACATAAATACGTTAACGACACAATATGACCTAATATTTCCAACCAAAAAATAAGGTACTTGGATCAAAAGATTGTCTCGTTTTAGCTAATCGGTCATGGTATGTGTTTAGGATTTGTAAAATATCTAAATTGTGAGCTCTTACAACAAAAATTATTCTTAACTTTCTTTTTTTAATTTCCTTCTGAAATATAAAAGAGAAGAAATTATTTCACATTTTGTGTGCTCTTAATAATGTCGTAGATGATCTTAACACTATAAGAAGATAATAGGAACACTCCAAACAAGAATTTCCACAGAAATTCCATATGCAAAGTCACCGAACCACACAGAGGTTGAATAGCAGCAGCTTCTCCTGTTATGAGAGAATTGCAAGGCACAAAGCACAGTGTGACAAAATTGACAGAATAGCTGTGAAAATTTCAAATTTTGCATATATGACGGGCAAAATTTTCATTCTCAATAATGCCGATATAAAGTACTCAAAATATCTACAAGATCAAACCAAAGCCATCTCAGTTCCCAAGCAAAGATGTCAATATTGCCAAAACACAAATCACAATCATGATATTGAGAAAATAGTTTGTTGGGAGAGGCTTATCTGCGCTCCCCCCAAAACCTTCATATTCTGCTCGAATCTTTTGTTTCATAGCATCCGAGAGCTCTCTCTGCAATTCAAATAGGCAAGACTCGTTGAATTTATTTCTCCTTCATTAGGCTACCAAATTTTATTTTTGAGAGCAAAATTTTGGTAATAGCTTGATCTTGGCAAATTAAAAGAAACGGCAGAACTAAAGACGATAAGTTGTATTTAATCCTGCAGCAACCAGAAAAGGTAAAATTTAAACATGTATACATCTCTCCAGGAATTAAAATGCAAGTGTGACAATTTGACTAATTAACAGAAGGAAAAGTAATAAAGCAATTTAGATTTACCTTTCCAGTTGAGTATTTTGCTGCCACAAACATCTCTGGCTGACCTAGTGTAGGAGTATTGTCTATCGAGAAACCCTGTCCAAGAAATTCAATACATATCATTGTCTCTCTAGTCACCATACATTTGCTAATATTTTAGTCAACAAGTTGCACAACGGTTGGTGCTTAAATAGTAGATCCTTGGCCCTTACCGCCATGGAGGAAAAAGCGGATTATTTGAGGAGGTGCAGTGAAGAAAACATTATTTATCATGGAATTGATTACAAAAATATTGCTAAGCTACGGGGCATATCTGAATTTGATGGAGTGGATGAAAGTATACCGGAAAGATATGAGTTTTGCATGGAAATGAAAGAATGTCGAATGATTAATGCAGAACATACTGCAGAATCAATACCAAAAAAAGTGCAGAATCAGAAGTGGCCTTAGTTTACAGTCAGACAAATGAATAGTCCAGAAGACATATTAGAGTTAGTTGTGGCCTTAGTTTACAGTCAGACGAATGAATAGTCCGGAAGACATATTAGAGTTGGTTTGACGCAGATATTCTCAGATCAGTAGAAAGGCTAGAAGTGATACAAACTCAGTGTTATCAAAAGCAAAAAGTGTAAAGAAACTCTAAGGTACATCGGGGCTTTAAGCGCAAAGTGCAAATAAAGCATGGGCTTTAATGAAGAAAAGCGCAAATGGAGAAAAAAAAACAAATATGTATGTGTAGTCCAAGAGTAATAATTATAAGCATGAATAACAAATATATGGATAAAGAAATTGAGGTTTTTTTTTACAATAAAGTGAATATCAATTGTTTAGGTTGCCTCTTCAGGATAACGCTCATTGGCAAGGAAAAGTATGCCTTAGATCCTTGATGACAACACTAAAGCGCCCACTAAGCATTGCGAAGCGTTCAACATGTTTTGAACCTCACTTTAGGGCGTAAGCGCCCTTTAAGCGCGCCTTTAACAACATTGTACATGCTCAGGTACAGTAAGGTTGACCCTTGAGAATAGGACTAGAGAAAAAGTGCAAGAGCTGCAGGTACTCATGTAAGCGAGACATATAATAAGTTGATTTTATATACATACGGAACAAGGTCAGGGCATTTCATAGGTTTCTCTGACCAAGTTCACAATCTGCAGCATGTTAAGCATGCTATAATCAAGTTGCATTTTAACTCAACTTTAAGAATTTACTAATGTGTATCTATGAGGGTTTACTAAGCCATATTGCGAGCTCAAGACCTAGATTTTAACTTTTTAAATGGATTATCAATTGCACACCCCTACAGATGCATGTCGTCAGATGGTTTGTCAATTTGACACACCTACAGATATATGTGGTAAAAAGTACTGAAGGTGTATACTGTTAGCAGAAGGCTAGCAGCTAGGTGCAGCACAACTTCAACATTCTCTCTTAAAATCAGTGCCTAGGCACTACAAAAGCAATTGGTGGTAGTCAAAATTCAGGCTACGAAGTTTTAGGCAACAGTTAAGAGCTCAAACTTTAGCGTCAGGTGCTGCTCTGTGTTTCTAATTTTCTAAGTTACCGTTCCATTACTTATATAAAGAGAATTCACGCAGGGGCTTACAGAGAATATTTTGGCAAGGAATTGAAGTGCGAAGAAAGGAATTCCTGAAAAGAAGTCATCTTTGACAGAGTTTTGCTTCTTTTTCTCTATTTTCTTGGTGCTTTAGGTATAATTACGGATATCTACTTGGTGTTTTTGAGTTTTGTTATGAAGTAATTTCATTATTCTAAAATATAACGGAATCTGACATTCTTTCTTATCTTTAATGGATACTGAGTTAGTTATTCAATCTTGTACTTGATTCTTCTAATTGATTGGCAACTAACTGGATTTATTTGGAAACTTTAGTTTGAACTTAGAAAAAGGAACCTAGTTCTGACTAGGATTGAATACCATAAGTCCAACACACTTAATAGGTGAGTTGATTTGTGATAGGAGCATACCTAGTCTGCCTTATATCACCACAAACTGGGCTTAATCCAGTGGGTTCTCTTTATCATTATTCTCCACTATAGGTTAATAACTCAAACTCACAAAAGTATGGTTTAAGGGATGCATTTGGTTGAATGAAGTATTAAGAGAAATCTAGTCCTAGGTCTTCACGCTCGAGCAAATTCCATAATTTTTACGTCATCTTCCGTTCATCCTTAGATTTATCCTTGGTTAATTTAGCATTTTAGTCAAAGCTAGATTGCCTGAACAAATTAAAGTAGTTACTATATTGATATTTAACAAGTGATTAGTGCAAATTATTGCGGAATGGTAGTAGTATTCGTCCTATATTACTAGTCAGGACGCCATATTTACGTGTGTGCTGGACTATAGACGGTAGGAGGCACAAAGAGCTCATAAAGTCACAAGAACATTCATTTAGATTTCATACAAATAGAAACCAATGAAAAATCGGTGAAAATTGTGCATCCAGCTACCTCATAAAAGTTTTAGATGAGCGTGGACTTACAGCATATAGAAATAAAGATGCAAAAAGCATAATCAGATCAACAGACAGAAATAGTTCTGCTGACAAACCTCAGGAGGATCAAATTTGGCTCCAAGGTTGCTCAGTTTAGCATGTGCTTCCGCATAATCTTTGAAAAATACATCTTGATTTACAGCATACTTCTCTGCATATTCCTGCAAGCTTGTAAGCTGTTAGAGTAGCAAAATAAGTTTGTACTGACAGATTTCATGATTATGTGCTCTCCTTTCCACCTTAAATGAAGAATCTTCAAAAAGAGCCGCATCTGTTGGCAAAACTAGCAGATCTTCGTCTCTTCTCTCTTTAATGTCCTAACATTATTTCAAATTAAAGAATAATAAGCAATAACCATCCTGTTTCATCAAACTTCAGTGTATCAATTATCATCATATGGCACCTTAAAGTAGGAATTGTCAAACTTCAACCACTGCACAGTCCATGATTGTCCTCCAGGGTTTCCTGGACCATCTTTCTGCAATGCAGAACAAATCAGCTCAAAACCCCAGAGTTGTTAATATGCAAGAAACTATTATAACTGGATTGTTGCACAGAGGCTAGCAGCAGATATCTGGTTTTTATCAAGATTTGTAAAGAAACAAAAGCAACATAGTACAGACCATAGAGGAAAAAAATCAAGACCAAAGACATGAGAACTAATAAAAAGTGACTGAACAACAGAGATGTGAAGTGCAAAAGACTAACCTTATTGTATTAGAAAATATAAGAATTTAGGTTCCAATTACACAGCCCTCAGTAGTTCCCATTTCCGTACGAAGGGCAATCGGAGAACATTATTCAAACTAATTTGAGGAAGAAAGAGTTTTGATAACAAAGTCCAATGTTTTAATGATTCATACACAACCAGCCCATCTTTGCACATGCATTAATACAAAGAAACTTTTTTTTTTGAGAAAGGTATAGTACAAAGAAGCATTTTGAGTTCTGCAGCATGCTTTTTATTGAGATGATCCTCAATTGGTCAGTCTTCTCTCTGGACTGAACTTATAGCTGGAAAAAAAATAAGTCCGAATGGAAATATGAAAAAAAACACCCGAAAAGCACAACCATTTACAATTAATGATAATATCAAGTAGCATGAGGAAATGACTACTGTGTATCTTGTTTCTGGCTTGCCCCAACCACTACGCTCTGGTCTGGATCTCCCCAAAGTGTGTGCCCCAGAAAGTGCGACAATTTCCTAGAAACAAAAAGCTCACCAGTGAGAACATACATGGCTAGAGCAAAGGGAACTTGAATCATTAGTGAGACGAACTAGAGAACAACAATGACGAGTGTTACCTTATCGTTTAGCCCCATTCTGTAGAAAACATCTCGTAAATGAGCAGCAGGGGAAGGAGGACCAGCATCTAATCAGAAAGATTAAGTTAGTTATATATACCAAAGCAAATGGAGGATAATTTTGCAATAGGAGACTATTAGATGCAATGCAGAAGGTTAGACTCTTCCAATATGAAGGATTAGAAAAGAAAGTCATGGTAGACCATCTAAGACATACAACATACTGCAACTGGGCATACAGGGATGAGGGATCTGCTTCAGTTAGAAGCTGAATAATCAGACTGAAACATTCAGGACAGTTAGGTAAAGCATTATATAAGATTCTAAGGAAAAATAACATGATCAAAATTAAAGCAACCTGTTTGGCACAAAAGAAATAGAAGAGGATCATTACCGAGTGAAATCTAGCTTTTAAGTATACCTGTTTGTTTTTTCTTTTGAAAAAGTAAGGTTTCAAAACATTGTCTATACCTGTATTTAACAATTGCAAAATGAAAAGTATAACTTCATTTCAACAGACAAGACTTTTTTTTTCTCCCAAAGTTACAGACTACACACATGTTATGCCCTAAAAGAATGCCAGATTTAGATGACCAACCATATGTTATTGTTAAGAATTGGACCTTGGGCCTAACTCAACCCAAAAGCTAGCTCATGATGTGAGGATTGCTCAAGATCATATAAGGAGGCAAACAACTCCATCCCACACTTATGTGGGACTCTAATACCCCGGGGCATGCCTACGACTGGACATCTGAATAGTGGACGACATACTATGGGGATCCAACATTGGATATAGTGATATACCATGAATAGAAATGGGTCTAGCTCTGATACCGTGTAAAAAAAATGGACCTTGGACCTAATTCAACCCCAACAGCCAACTCATGAGGTGAGGAATGTCCAAGATCATATAAGGAGACAAATAACCCTATCCACCCAATGTAGGACTCTAACAACTATAACTCCTCATATTTGTCCAATGGTAGGGTGCTAATCCAAGGTAAGAAGAATTGGATGACATCAAAATTTCTTGTAGTGCAGGATTGGAGGTAATGCAACCATTGAATATGATAATCAATGGCATTGTAAATTTTAAGTTGCATGTCTAGTGATGTGATAGAGATTTGTCTTATGAAGTGAACACGTTAGATCCCCAAGGGCTTGGTCAAATGGTAAGAGTACATTATGTGATGTATGAGTTAGGCACATGTCCGGGTTCGAAAGCCGCTACAGACGAAAGCCTGCTATTTACGTGGAGTAGTTAGAGGGCCCATCAAGTTTTGAACCAATCGACACTTCCCTCAAATATTACTCAGTTATCAAACGAAAAAGCGAATACATTAGAAGCATTTATATGGTGTTTAGTGGGTTCTGAGGATCACAAATCAAGTCGTGCGCATTCAAGTTTACTGATGTATTTTTTGAAGTGTACACTTAGATTTAAATTGAAGAAATGTTGGCTACACATCTTTGCAATTCAACCACTTAATTTTGGCTTAAACAAATTTAGCAGGATGTTGCAGTTTCCCTTGCATCAGCAAGGTAATGTGGTCTAACCCGAGGCGTCAGCAAACACCTAGGTATAGCTCCTTCGTTCGAACCTCGTCATCCACCCAGGTGATCCGTTTTTTTTTTTTTTTTTACATTAAATAGCAAATGTACACTCTTCTTTAATTTCCAGGATTTGATGAACTTCAGATAAAAGAAAAAGTTTTACGCGAGCTCGTACCAAACTCGACCTTGTGCAAAACAATTGAACTTCGCTAATCACCATGTTTCAAAGAGGATAAGACCAAGATAGCTTTAGATGAAGTGGTTGACTCTGCAGGAGTCTATTAAATACTAAACACAGGGATAAAGTTCATTCAACATATCTTCACCAGTAGTTTCCATGCATGATAAGCTAAGCTCCAGAAAATCGTGATGTACAAAAGAAAAATAGATGACAGCTAAGAATCTCTCACCAGGAAGCCTTCCCTCTTCTGGGCATTCCTCGGGTGCAGAAACGTCTACTCTCCCATATTTCATGGGAAGTGTTGGTCCTCCAGCCTCCTATAAGTTTGAAAAGTAGAAAAATCAAATGATTGAATTTTAACTTTCAAGCAAACAAAAAAAAAACCCAGAAGTAATCAATGACCTCAATGGCAGTTGCACTGGCCAACTGAAATAAGTCAGCATATGTCACATTAGCATACTTGTCTTTGATTGGCCGGAGAAGTTTCAGTGCATTTACAAGTCCTGAATTTGCAGGCTTAATTGTCAGCTGAAAAATTAGAAAGTGGGCAAAAGAAAAGGTAACAAAATGAAGAATGTTACCAGCATTTGCTCCATGTTTTAGTTCAACTTCAAATCTTAAGCTTCCATTAGCTCCACCTCGTTGTGGCCACTCCTCTATATTCTTGTTATAAGTTCCAGCATCATGCCAGCCCAATCGAACCTGGAACCATTTTTAAGCGTTAAAAAGAATTTCAGCTAAAGTTCATTTCTTTTTTAGTCTGTCTGAAAAAGAATTGACACATTTTTATAACTTCTCATTTTATATACCTCCTCTGTTCCACTTTGTTTGAAATTATTTCTTTATTTGTCCATTGCAAAGAGAATGACACATTTTCTAAATTTTTTAATGAGAAGTTTTTATAGCCTCGCATATGCTTTGACATTTTTAATCCTAAAAGTTTCAAAAGTTTATAGCTACACAAATGTCATAACATATTTAAGGTCACAAGTTTCATAAGTGAAACAGAGGGAGTATGATCTATAGCACACAATTATCTACGGCTTATTTAGATCACAAGTCTGTACCCAGTCAAACACCAGTAAGCAAAAAAGTGATAGTGAGCACGTAAGTGTAAAATTACCAAAATAGGATGACATAACGTGTTTTTCAACAGCTCTTTGATGTCCTCTCTCGCACTTTTCAACTGATCAGGATCAGACGCGGCGCATTTCGGCGAGGCTAACGTGCTGAATCTTCCACTAGCTGATGTTCCGACCAAGGATCGCTTCTACAATAAAGAAAAATAGCAATATAACGAAAATCCAGAAAAAATGCGAAAAAAGAAGAGAATCGAACTTCGAACCTGGTAGCGGAAGATGTGAGAAAGGAGAGGGGGGGATTGGAGGCATTTGAGGGAAGGAGAAGAAGAAGAGAGGGAAAGTCTGGTGGTGGCGGAGGAGGAGGAGGTGGCGGCGATGGTGGCGGAGGGGAGGAAACGAGAGGCGGCGCCGGTGAGAGAAGAAGCCATAGTGGGAGAAGGGGAGGATGCTGAAATTAGAGTATTAGTTGCC
Organism: Nicotiana obtusifolia; assembly: GCA_002018475.1. Lineage (NCBI taxonomy): Eukaryota > Viridiplantae > Streptophyta > Magnoliopsida > Solanales > Solanaceae > Nicotiana > Nicotiana obtusifolia. The sequence goes on along the minus strand of MCJB01048301.1, from coordinate 37,341 downwards.
ATTGGGTGAGAGTCTCCTTATGTTTTGGATAGTGAATTCAGAGTGTGGCTTCTATTGGGCCAGCCTAACACCTCATTTAAATGGCTAATGGTGCCACTTATTAAAAAATTGAAATGACAAATCCATATTTGGTGTGCGAATTTCATTCTCCGATTAATTTGGATTTGCAAGAAAGTGATTCCTACTACTAGTAATTTTTCTCTTTTTAGGGTTATAGTTCGAAATATTTAATTAAGAATTGAGAATCTCATTCATCTCATCATATCCTTTGGTGATAATAACTAGTTTTATTTATGAATCTACCTCCATATCCTAATTTATATCTCTTTTTAATTTTAATCGTGCTAAAATAATGCTCAAAGAAATATCATATATGAAGTACTTCATTAGTCACTGAAAAGACAAAAGAAAAAATACAACAACAACAAACCTAGTGTAATCTTACAGGTGCGGTCTAGAAAAGAAAATGTGTTTTCAGACCTTATCCCTACCTCGTAAAGGTAGAGAAGTTGCTTCCAATAGACCCTCAGCTCAAGGAACACCTTGTAAAGGTAGAGAAGCTGCTTCCAATAGACCCTCAGCTCAAGGAACACCTTGTAAAGGTAGAGAAGCTGCTTCCAATAGACCCTCAGCTCAAGGTACAGTAAAAAAAAATGTAACAAACAATAGCAACAACAATATAATAGGAGCAAATGGCACAACATGTAATAATAAAGAACCAGGAATAAGAAAAACACAAAAATATTACTAGTACTACTAGTAAGACTAAGAGACTAACGAATACCTGTCAACCTACCACTCTAATTCTCGACCTCCACCCTTTCCTATCGAGGGCCATGTCATCGGTAAGCTGGAGCAATGACATATCCTGCCTAATCACCTCACCCAATACGTCTTTGGCATACCCCTACCCTTCTTTAGACCCGTCGTGGTCAATCTCTCATACCTCCTGACTGGGGCATCTATGTCTCTCCCCTGTACATGCCCAAACCATCTCAGCCTTGATTCCCGCAGTTGTCCTCCACCGAGGCCACACTCACCTTGTCCCCAATAACTTCGTTTCTAATCTTGTCTTTTCTGGTATGCCCACACATCCATCCAAACATCCTCATTTCAGCTACCTTTATCTTTTGGATATGGGACTTCTTGACGTGCCAACACTCCACTCCATACATCATAGTCGGTCTAACCACCACTCTGTAGAACTTGTCCTTAAGTCTTGGTGGCATATTTTTATCACACAGAACTCCAAAAGTGAGCCTCCATTTCATCCACCCTACTCCAATTCGATGAGTAACATCATCGACAATCTCCCTGTTGCGTTGGATTACAGACCCAAGATATTTGAAATTTATCCCTTTTGGGGATGACTTGTGTATCAATCTTCACTTTCACTTCTACCCATCACTGAACTTGCACTCCAAATATTCTATTTTTGACCTGCTTAACTTGAAACTTTTAGACTCCAACATTTGTCTCCAAACCTCCAACCTAGCGTTAATCCCCCCTCACGTCTCGTCAATCAGGTCCATGTCATCAGCAAATAGCATACACCATGGTACCTCCCCTTGTATGCGTCGTGTTAGCGCCAAGGGAAAACAAAAATGGGCTAAGAGTCGATCCTTGATGTAACCCCGTCTCCACAGAAAATGTTCCGATTCACCACCCGCAATCCTCACACGAGTTTAGCTCCCTCGGAAATATCCAAAAATACCCTAATGTACACTATTGAAATACCGCTAACCTCCAAACATCTCCGTAGGACCTCCTACGTGACTTTATCGTAGGCTTTCTCTAAGTTAATGAACACCATATACAAGTCCTTTTTCCTCTCCCGATATTGCTCTACCAATCTCCGTACAAGGTTTATGGCTTCGGTAGTTGACCGCCCCAGCATAAACCCGACTGATTCTTAGAAATAGACACATTTCTCCTCACCCTCCTCACCACTCTCTCCCAAACTTTCATCATGTGACTCGGTAGCTTGATACCCGGATAGCTGTTGCAATTTTGGATATCACCTTTGTTTTTGTACAACGGAATTATCAAACTCCACCACCAATCTTCGGGCATCTTCTTCATCCTGAAAATAACGTTAAATAAATCAGTAAACCACTCCAAGCCTGCCCGACCCGTGCTCTTCCATAATTCCACCGGTATCTCGTTAAGCTTAGTCGCCTTACCCCTGTTCATATTCCGCATTGCCTCCTCAATCTTCACAACCTTAATATGCCTACAAAACCCAAAATCACTCTGACTCCCTGAGTTCTCCAATTCACCGAGCACGATATTCCTATCCCCTTCCTCATTCAAGAGTTTGTAGAAGTACGTCTAAAAGTACAAGAGGGAGGTGAATTGCTTATTTAAAAAAATTTTATAAGTAGTTGACTAGTTTACCAATTAGTCGACTGAAAATAAGAACAGGATAATAGTAAATGCAGAAATAAAATGCAGGAAATAAAGACACTAGAATTTTTATACTGGTTCAGATTCAATGTGAATCCTAGTGCAGTCCCTTTAGGTTGCAAGGGTGTTCTCTTTTAGTGATCGATATTTCTTGAGTATAGAATGGATGATGTAGCTTTATACCAACAGCTTAATCTCTATGTCTCTTTTCTTTTCTTGATATAATGCCTCACAAGTGTTTGTCTCTTTTTCTTCTCTCACTAATCACGCAGCGGATCTAACAGAAACTACAATACTTGTTTGGAGTAGAACAAAAAGAGTGAAGATGGTTCGTTCAAAGTATGCTCTTTTCAGGTCCGGAACATCTGTATATATACTTTCCATGAGGCCTTCGAGAATCTTGAGAGAATGCAAATCCAAGGGATTTGATCCTTGAAAGGAATCACGAATTGATTCTTTCCAAGAATAAGGTCAAATTCCCGTTGATCTTCCTTGATTTATGATCTTGACGAGCTTTCCATCCGCTAGGCATATCTTTGTGTTACTTGAGGCGTATCCGCTGGATCCCTAGATTTCTGGCTTCATTGGTTTTCAATGATCTCGTTCCCCTTTAATTTGGGGCCTTCCAATAATAGTTTCCGTCAATCTCTGATTGATTATTCTTGCTGGATCTCTGCTGCTTTTTCCTTTTTTATTACTAATCATTGATTCTTTACCTTGTTTGCTTTTGGACCCTTCATTAATAGATTATTTTCTTGATCATTCCTGATTGGTATTGCTTCTTGAATCCTAATTCACTGTGATCCTACACCAAATGAAATATATTAATTTTCATCATTGAAACTTATAATTTAACAACGTCTGATGCAATATAAAACACGGAAAACAAGATAAAAGGATAGAAGCAAGACGCTCAATGAACTATCAAGATAACAAGTAGGAACTAGTCTATTTACCTAACTTTGATATTCAATACAAAATCGGCAGCAACTTTGCTCCTAACTTTGATATTCAATACAAAATCGGCAGCAACTTTGCTCCACTTGGAGCAAAGTTGCTGCCGATTTTGTATTGAATATCAAAGTTAGGTAAATAGACTAGTTCCTACTTGTTATCTTGATAGTTCATTGAGCGTCTTGCTTCTATCCTTTTATCTTGTTTTTCGCGTTTTATATTGCATCAACGTCTGCCACCTACACCTAATAGACGTCTCTTCTATTAACACCTTGTCATCCTCATCTTTGATGCACCTCACTTGGTCCAAGTCCTAAGCCTTCCTCTCTCTAATCTTTGCTAACTTGTACATCTTCCTGTCCTCACCTTTGCCCCCAAGATCCTCATACAATCATTCAAAATATTGCAATCTTAGTCGCCGTGACCGCAATTTTGCATCTGTCCTAGCCTTCTTATAACACTCCCTATAAGTTCTCTTCTCCTCCTCGTTGGTGCTTTCCACTAGCTTCACATATGTCATATTCTTAGCTTTCACTTTTCCTTGGATTTCCCCATTCCACCACCAATCCTTTTTGTGGCCTCTCGGGTATCCCTTCGTGGCCTCTAACACCACTCTATCTCATTCGGGATAACCTTGCAATCAGTGCAAATACCCTTATCACACCTCCTGAAGAGAAGATAATCAATTTGAGTGTTGACTACCTTACTCCGGAAAGTGATTAAGTGATCCTCCCTCTTCTGAAAACACGTGTTAGCTACCACCAGGTCAAAACTTTCAGCAAAAATCAACAACGAGATTCCTCCCTCGTTCCTATCTCCAAAACCAAACCCGTCATGCACCTCGTCATAACCCCTAGCAGTCTCCCCAACATGGCCACTAAAATCACCTCTTATGAAGAGCTTCTCGATGTGCAGAATATTACGCACACCTCGTCTGAATCTTCTCAGAAGCGTCTTTTGACCTCCTCATCCAGGCTTACTTATGGCGCGTAAGTACAAACCACGTTTAAAGTGAACCCACCAACCACTAACTTAAATACTCGTTAGCCAACAGTTCACCCTCCTAACGTGCATCACTAGCTCCCTGAAATCCCTATCAACTAAAACACTTATTCCGTTCTTGCCCTTAGCACCACCTGAATAGAAAAGACAAAAGAAAAATAATTAACTTATATTTGGTTCACGTGTTTCCTAGAGATGGTTGTTGATAATGTACTACTACTATTGTTTTATTTCTCTGTTTGGGTGTCCGCATGCTTAGAGTTGGTGGAATCTCAAAAGAAGGCTCGAGGTGTTCAAAGATAAAAAATTGTGTTATATCCCTGAGTGGGTTGTTGATTTTGTTGTCTTCCCTAATTTCTCTGCTTTTAAGTCTACTCAAAGATAAAATTGTCTTTTATTCATGTCTTCTTGCATTGTCAAGGGTCACTTGATGGATATTAAAAAAAAAAAAAAAAAAACTTGGAAGCGGGCTTGAGACACCTACGCATAGTCCTTTTTATATAGTATTTCTTTTCTTTTACTTAGAGTTTGTTTTTCCCCATAAGATTAGTTTAAGCGCCTAAGAATTTCTTAAATATCAAATTATCTAACCGTTTACTAAAGCCAAACTGCAAAAATGAATATTTATTAATTTGTGCAACTTAATTTAGTGGCAACTCGTTTGTAAGGTAGAAGTAGTTTTGGTTGGATCTTTCATCAAATAGAAGTGGAGCTAGTTGGCAACTTGTTTGCAAGATTAAAAGGAGGATAGATTGTAAGTTCGCAATTGAAACTAGGAAAATTTGTGTAATATTTTACTACACCAACTTAACCATGTTAGGATATGTTAGACTAAATAGATGTCACTACTTCTCATTTTTCATCAAACTTGTATCAAGTTCTTCCTGAATTATGTATTAAAAAATATCGAGATAACGATATTTGCTAGGAAATGTTAGAAAGAGTTTTGGAAAACATTGTGTCAAATTGCTTTTGGAGTGAACTTAAGAGATGCTCTTTTTTTGGGATAAATTAGACGTAAGTTAGAGTGTTTTATTGGATTTTGTACTCTATAAATTGTTCATCATTGCCTGTTGATATAGATATAGTTAACCTAATATGTATGTTTCTATCTTTTGCTGTCACTGTGGAAGTGTTGTACGACAAAAAGGTACTAGTGTGAATCACAAGAAGGCATTCTTCCCAGTATTGGTAATTTAATTCTGTTAATCACATGTCATTACTTGATTTCAATGATAAAATTTCGACAAAATACCTAAATTTTCCTAATTTTGGTATGGATTATTAATTGTGCGCCTAAACGCCTAATTACCATTATTCACTTGAATTTTTATAACTTTTACACTATCTCATCCCAAGTAAGTGACATATATTCACCTGTTCACATGATATTTTTTTAAAAATGCAATACAACTTTTACCTATTTAAATTCATTAGTTTTCAGACTATTTGTTCGAAACATATTAGTATAAACTTATCTGCAACTCCATTATTCAAGCTAATTTTCTTATTTGGCCCTCAAAAAAATGCACAGTTGAAATAAATAAGCATTGTATCTAGAAATAAGAAACTACCTGCAATCCTATTATTTTGGCTCAACCTTTTTTATTTGGCTAAAAGTTATGGAACTCCAGCCAATTTCTTTTTTACTGATGGCGCAAAAAAAGTAACATACACATTTAAAATAAATATTCTTTGCATCCAAAGAAGTAATAAAAAGAAATATATAATTGGTACTCCATTATTTTGATTAAAAATGATTTAGCTTAACAAAGAATACACAATTGGAACAAATAGTCATTGCACTTAAAAAATACAAAATTGGGGTAAAATTCATTTTGTATATATTAAAAAGAAACAACAAGAAATATGTTTACCCTCAAAATCGGATAACAATCAAATTTATACGTGGTTTTAAGGATACGTGATCTAATTTTATACAAAAATAAGAAATCAAATTGAAATTATAATTAATGATAAAAGATGAATGCATACCACACAAGTTGGGCAGCGTTGGCCTTGTAGGATGATCGCTCTTGGGCGAAGAAACGTTGCAGTCGGAGTCGGAAATAGAATAATGAGACAATGAGATCAGTCTATTGCTATTTTTCGTGATTAGATCCAAAGTGTCCTTACAAATAATTAGACCCCCCTTTATATAGTAGGGGAATCCTACTTTAAGTACAACTCTATATAAGGTAAAAAATCTCCTGATTTGCTAATTAAACGGTTCCATTGATTCGTGCCGAGATTCACGCCATGATGCTCGACCCATTACGGATATTCTGGCTTTCTGTTATTTAGGTTCGACGATCTTCCCTCGAGCATGTTCGGGGTCAGGATCGGTTCCGAATCACGGGCTCAGTGTTCTCGAGGACGGACATTCTGACCTCGTGTTCTACTTCGATGAAACTTGTGGTCGATCTTCAACCCTTCGCGTTCTGAGCCCGATCTGTCATGCAATAGTCGAGCCCGATTTTGACCGTATATAGATAATCCCCTTGTTTTTCGGAGAGTAATAAAGAGAAACGATATGAGCCTCAGATTCTCATTATACGCACTTCTGATTCTTACTCTGATAAGTGACGATAGACTCATGACGTAAGTGATTCGAACTTGATTCAGTGACTGATGGTCAAAATCCTCAGGTCCGGCAAAAACTCGATCGGATTGATCAGCTTCGAACTGAGATGGATGTGGTTAAAGCTGAGGCCGATGAGTGGAGAGGCAAGATGGATCGTCTGGCTTGGAAAAAAAAGAGGCAGCTCAGACTCAACTAACCTTAGCAGAGACCCAGCTAAGAGCGGCAAAGGAAAAAGCCGAGATCCAGACTAAAAAGGCCAAGGAGCTTAAAATGGCCAAAGCGGAAGCCGTCGTGATCAAAGCCGAAGCTGATGAAACGGTGGCTCAGTACAAGGCTGATGCCGAAGAGGCTCCAGACCAATCAAAAAGTATGGTCGAGCATATGAAGTGGCACTCCCGTAGGCAGGTCCTCGAGGAAGTCCACGCTAGAGGTTTTAACTTATCTGGTGAGATTGAGGATGCCAAGGTGTCTGAAGCCGAGGACAAAAAATTGGCCTATCCTGAAGAGGATGATTCCGAGGGTTTAGTCGGTTCCGAAGAATGAGAGGATCCCAAAATCCTGAAGACGAGGCGGGATCCAGTCTAGATCAAGTCGCTTTTATTCGATTTTATCCCTTTTTGTGCTTAATAATGTGTATCAAGGCTGCTCGGTTTGTATCGGGGCTATTCAATCCTTATAGAAAGTATTTTTGATATATATATATATATATAGATATAAGGCTTGCCTTAGCCTTAGCCCTTTAATTCGGGCATTGCCAAATAAGCTTCGTTCCCTCGAGTGTTGTTAACTCGGAACAACCTTAGTCTTTTAACTCGGGCATTGTTAAACAATCTTCGTGCCCTCGAGTGCTGTTAACTCGGAATGGTCTTAGCTTTTAAAGTTCGGGGGTTGCTTAATAGGTCTTATGTCCCCGAGATCTAATAACTTGAACCATCTGAGTTTGTTTTTCGGACAACAGTCCCCGAGTGAGAGAGTGATTATTCGAACTTAGGTTAAGGCGGACCTTAGGCTTGTTTCCTTTAGGGGATCAGAAGCAGGGAATTCCTTGAGAAATGTAAAGGAAAAGTTTTAAAAGACAAGACGTTTGCAAAGAAGAGATTTCACTTTATTTTGCCATGTATGTGTACAAGTTTTATGTCAGGGTTCGATCAGTCTATTTGAGCATGGTTCATTTGACCATTTGGCCCTTACATTGAATCTTATTGATCTTCAACCCTTAACTCCTGAAGTCTCTTTCCATGCTAAAGTGGCCCCTCAGTATTCGGGGTCGATCGAAGACAGGCCTCGAGTACTATTGTCACCGATTCGTTACCAGCCTTTGCATCTAGGTTAGAACGATTTACTTGTTGCCTCGTTAAAGCCCTTGTCGTAAAACCCATTGGGACAAAACCGGTCAAAGGAAAAAAGAGTGCAACGCGTGCTTTCAAACTTAACATCCCGTATGGCCCCTTGTTTGATACCTGCAAGCGTTAGTTCGTAATGCAAATAAAAGAAAAAATAAAGTATAGGGTCGTACCTTAGCAGTAATACCGCTTTAAGTGAGTTATATTCCAGTTGTTCGGTAGTTGTTTACCATCCACTCCGAGTTTGTAGGATCCCTTTCCGGTGATTTTAATGATACAATAAGGTCCTTCCCAGTTTGGTCCCAGCTTTCCTTCGTTCGGACTCTGTGTGTTCGGCGTGACCTTTCTTAGTACTAAGTCCCTGACATTGAAGTATCGAAGGTTGGCCCTTCCGTTGAGCAGCTAACCGAACAAGGGCGGCTTTGCGTCTCTCATCTAACAGCTCTAAGTTCGTATTCATGGCTTCGTGGTTCAATTCCTCTGTTGCATATCGGAATCTAATATGGCTCCCCGCCCTCGACCGATATCAAAGCTTCGGCTCCATAAACCAAAGAGAACGGGGTGGCCCCGGTGCTGGATTTCGCGGTCGTACGGTATGCCCATAGGACTTCGGGTAATATTTCCTTCCATCTCCCTTTGGTATCGGTTAACCTCTTTTTGAGGTTTTGGAGTATGGTTTTGCTGGTACATTCCAATTGTCCATTCCCACTAGGGTGGTAGAGTGTCGATAGGATCCTTTTGATCTTGTGATCTTCGAGGAATTTGGTTACTTTGCTACCGATAATTGCTTCCCATTATCGCATACGATCTCGGCTGGCATTCCAAATAGGCATATACTGTGATCCCAAATGAAATCGATGACTTCCTTTTCCCTAACCTTCTCATATGCCTGAGCTTCCACCCATTTAGAAAAATAATCAGTCATAAATAATATAAATTGAGCTTTACCTGGTGCCCACGGAAGAGGGCCTACGATGTCCATCCCCCACTTTATGAAATGCCATGGTGATAAAACTGAGTGGAGCATCTCCCCGGGTCGATGGATCATCGGGGCGTGCCTTTGGCGTTCGTCACATTTTCGAACGAATTCTTTTGTGTCTTTTTCCTTATCGACCCAATATTAACCGGCTCTGATTATTTTTCGAATCAATGACTCGACGCCTGAATGGTTTCCGCAGGTACCCTCGTGGATTTCCCTCAAAATATACTCAGTAACACCCGGTACCAGACATATTGCGATTGGGCTACCAAATGTTCTTCTGAACAAGATTCCATCTTCGAACAAGCTAAATCGGGCCGCCTTTGTACGTAGGGCCCTCGACTCTTTTGGATCTGAGGGCAGCTTACCGGAGCTGAGATATTCTACGTATTTGTTCCTCCAATCCCAAGTTAGGCTCGTTGAGTTGATTTTAGCGTGGCCTTCCTCCACTACTGACCTCATTAGTTTTACGACTTTTGCCGAGTCGAATTCGTCGTCTTCGATTGATGACCCCAAGCTGGCGAAGGCGTCGGCCTTGCTGTTTTGATCCTGAGGTATATGTTGTAAGGTCTATTCTTTGAACCGATGTAATGTCACTTGCAGTTTGTCTAAGTACCTTTGCATTCGTTCCTCTCTGACCTCGAACGTTCCATTGACTTGATTTACCACAAGAAGGGAGTCACACTTGACTTCGATCACTTCCACTCCCAAGCTCTTGGCTAGTTCTAGGCTTGAAATCATGGCTTCATATTCGGCCTCATTGTTAGTCAATTTCAAAGTCTTAATAAATTGTCTAATTATATTACTTGCTGGTGGCTTCAATACGATGACAAGTCCGGACCCCCTTGCATTCGAGGCACCATCTGTGAAGAGGGTCTATATTCTTGAGGAGGTTCCTGAGTCAACTAACAACTCTCTTTCGACCTCGGGTATTATGGTTAGTGTGAAATCGGTCACGAAATCTGCCAACACCTGAGATTTAATGGCGGCCCGAGGTCGATACTCAATGTCGTACCCACTTATTTCTATGACCCATTTGGCCAATCGGCCCGAGAGCTCGGGCTTATGCATAACATTCCTCAATGGGTAAGTCGTACGACACACATGGGATGACATTGGAAGTATGGTTTCAGTTTCCTACAGGCACTTAACAAAACGAGCGGGCAGTTTTTCTAGGTGGGGGTACCTAGTTTCAGCTTCGCCTAAGGTTCTGCTGACGTAGTAAATTGAAAATTGCGTACCTTGTTCTTCCCGAACTAGGACTCCACTTACCGCTCTCTTCGAGACCGCCAAGTAAAGGTACAGTTGTTCGTCTGCTTTCGGTGTATGAAGCAATGACGGGCTCGATAAATACCTTTTGAGTTCTTCCAAAGCTTGCTGGCATTCTGGGGTCCATGAAAAGTTGTTCTTTTTTTTTCAATAGTGCGAAGAACCGGTAGTTTTTGTCGGGCGACCTCGAAATAAATCGCCCCAGAGCGGCTATTCGCCCGGTCAACTTTTGCACGACTTTCACATTGTCTATGACCGTGGTATCTTCGATAGCTTTGATCTTTTCAGGGTTGATCTTGATTCCCCGATTTGACACCATGAATCCAAGAAATTTACCCGACCCCACTCCAAACGCGCATTTTTCCAGGTTCAGCTTCATGTTGTACTACTTCAATTTACAAAATGTTTCCTGCAAATGTCTTAAATGGTCCTCTACTCGCAGGGGCTTAACTAACATGTCGTCAATATAAACCTCCATTGACTTCCCTAATTGTTTCTCGAACATTCGGTTTACTAGGCGTTAGTATGTGGCACCAGCATTTTTTAACCCAAATGGCATTACATTATAACAGTATGTGCCATATTTAATGATGAAGGAAGTTTTTTCCTGATCACTTGGGTCTATCCGTATTTGGTTGTATCCGGAATATGCGTCGAGAAAACTAAGGGTCTCGTGGCCGGCAGTAGCATCAATTATGCGGTTGATGTTGGGCAAGGGAAAGAGTCTTTAGGACATGATTTATTAAAATCTTTATAATCTACACACATTCTTAATTTATTCCCTTTTTTAGGGACTACCATTATGTTAGCCAACCAATCCGGGTATTTGACCTCCTGAATAGACCCTATCTTTAAAAGTTTAGTTACCTCATCCTTGATGAAAGCATGTTTGATTTCGGACAGGGGCCTCCTTTTTTGTTTAACCAGATGGAACTTCGGATCCAGGCTCAGCTTGTGAGTGGTTTTCTCTGATGGGATACTTGTCATATCGAGGTGGGACCAAGCGAAACAATCTTCGTTAGTTGTAAGAAATTGAATAAGTTTTGTGCTAAGCTCGGGGCTCAGCCCTGTGCCCAGGTATATCTTTTGATCGGGCAAGTCCTCTCGCAGCATGACTTGTTCCAGTTCCTCGACCGTCGATTTAGTGGTATCGAAATTATCATGGGTGATAAAAGATCTGGGAATCCCATAATCATCATCCTCGACATACGCTTGTTTGTTTATATCTTTCTAAAACAGTATCTGTGATTGCTATTTTGTCCTGTCTTCGGTCACTTGGTTTGGAACCGTTGGTGCTGGCGTCACCTCTTCCACTGCGAACATTTCTTTTGCGGTAGGTTGCTCTCCGTAGACCATTTTAACTCCGTCGGGCATCATAAATTTCAACGCCTGGTGCAACGTCGAAGGAACTGCCCTCATGTCGTGGATCCACGGTCTCCCGACCAGAGCATTGTACCTCATGTCCCCTTTGATCTCACAGAACTTTGTTTCTTGAATGATTCCAGCGGTATTTATCGGTAACATTATCTCACCCTTGGTGGTCTCACATGCCATGTTGAATCCGTTAAGAACTCGAACTATAGGAATGATCTGGTCTAGCAGGCCGAGTTACTCCACGACCCTTGATCGAATGATGTTGGCCGAGCTACCTGGATCGATTAACACACGTTTAACTTTGATTTTATGTACGAGCACAAATATTACCAGTGCGTCATTGTGGGGCTGTACAATCCCTTCTGCGTCCTCGTCGTTGAAAGATAAAGTTCCCTTCGACATTTAATCCCGAGTTCGTTTCTCCCTAGTCATGGATTTTGGTGCGTTTGAACATCGGTCTATGAGGGGTATCAATTCCACCGAAGATCATGTTGATGACGTGTTGAGGTTCTTTTTGCCCCGTCCGTTTGTCAGAATTCCTATTCTCGAAATGATTTTTGGCTCGATCGCTTAGGAATTCTCGAAGATGTTCGTTATTGAGTAGCCGGGCTACTTCCTCTCTCAGTTGCCGACAATCTTCCGTTCTGTGGCTGTGAGTGCCATGATATTTGCACATTTGGTTAGGATCCCTGTGGGTCGGATCGGATTGTAGTGGTCGAGACCATTTAGTATCTTTGATATGACCGATAGTCGATACAATAGTGGCAGCATCGACATTAAAGTTGTACTCCGATAGCCGCGGTGCTTCTTTATGCCCGATGGGCCTTTCGAAGCTGCTTTTGGTCATGAGTCCCCGACTGCTCTGGCCTCGGTCATTTCTCCTTTCATTTCTTAGGGAGTTCCGCCCGGATACTCCGATTTTTCTGTTCCCGTGATATGGCTGATGTCGATCTTTGTTCGATCTTGGTTCGCGATCAATATCTCTCCTGACTCTGTCAAGAGCTCTAGCGGGATAAATGGATCCTGAAGGGGCCCCGAGCTGATCGTCTTCGACTCTGATTTTCGACTGGTACCAGTTATGTATGTCAGCCCATGTAACAACTGAGTATTCTATTAAGTTCTGCATTAGTTGCTGCTAAGCCATTGGGCTTCCAATATTGAGTCCCTGAGTGAAAGCTTGAACAACCCAATCATCAGTGATTGGCGGCAGATCCATCCTTTCCATTTGAAACTGGGCCACAAACCCTCTGAGCATCTCGTTATCCTTTTGTTTGACTTTGAAAAGGTTTGATTTCCTCATTTCGACCTTGATGGCACCCGCGTGCGCCTTCACAAAAGAATCTGCAAGCATAACAAATGAGTCAATAGAATTAGGAGGTAAGCTGTAATACCATATCATGGCTCCCTTTGACAGGGTCTCCCCAAATTTCTTCAACAAAACGAATTTGATCTCATTGTCCTTCTATATACGAGCTTACATGCTCGTTCGGGTCGATCGTTCCGTTATACTTGGGTATCTCGGGCGTATGAAATTTCTTGGGGATCGATTTCGGAGCCGCGCTCGGTGGAAAAGGTTTTTGCATAAACTTCCTGGAATCTAGACCTTTTAACACCGGGGGTGCCCTTGTGATTTGGTCTACCCTGGAGCTGTAGGTTTTCACCTTTTTGTCATTTGCCTCGATCTTTTTCTCCCCTGATTCTATCCGTTTTGTCAGCTCCTCGAGCATCTTCATAATTCCGAGTTTTTCCCCCGATTCATGTTCATTCGACCTTCCTACGATTGATTCATCCCTGAGGGTAATTTTTCGGGAAGGGCCGGGCTCAACCCTGTTCGAGATTTGGCTTCGGTTTTGTAACTGAGCTATCACCGTCTGTTAAGCCTGTAACATTTTGAAGATCATCCGGAGGCTGATCCAGTCCCCTTCAACGTTTTGGGGGTTTCGAGTTACTGATCGAACTTCTCTATGAACGCTATTTGAGGGGTCGGTAGGCGGATCCGCATCAACTGCCACGTGTGAATTAGCATTAATTGGGCCAACCATCGGGATATCGTTACCGGGCACTATGTTGTTATTTTCACCTTGGTGATCAGACTTATTGTCAACGTGAAGAGGTGCCGGTTGAGAGTTTGACATTTTTATATTATAGCCTAGAAGCAAAGACACTTCAAAGAGCAAGTGTGAAGCAGTGTGTGTGTTATGGAGATTTGTATCAAATAATCACTATTATCCTTAGCCTCACGGTGGGCGCCAAACTGTTTACCCTCAAAATCTGATAACAATTGAATTTATACGCAGTTTTAAGGATACGTGATCTAATTTTATAGAAATATAAGAAATCAAATTGAAATTAAAATTAATGATAAAAGATGAATGCAAACCACACAAATTGGGCAGTGTTGGCCTCGTAGGATGATCGCCCTTGGGCCAAGAAACGTTGCAATCAGAGTTGGAAATAGAATAATGAGATAATAATAACTAAAGAGATCAGTCTATTGCTATTTTTCGTGAGCAGATCCAAAGTATCCTTACAAATAATTAGACCCCCCTTTATATTGTAGGGGAATCCTACTTTAGGTACAACTCTATATAAGGTAAAAAATCTCCTGATTTGCTAATTAAACGGTTCCATTGATTCGTTCCGAGATTCATGCCGCGATGCTCGACCCATTACGGATATTCTGGCTTTCCGTTATTTAGGTTCGACGACCTTCCCTCGAGCATTTTCGGGGTCAAGATCGGTTCCGAATTACGGGCTCAGAGTTCTCGAGGACGGACATTCTGACCTTGTTTTACTTCGATGAAACTCGAGGTCGATCTTCAACCCTTCACGTTCCGAGCCCGATCCGTCGTGCAATAATCGAGCCCGATTTCGACCGTATACAAAATACACAATTAGAACTTATATTTTGTTATTCTAGTCATGTCAATTGACCGACTGGAATCCAAGTGGTAAAATCTTCTTTGACAAGGTAAAAAACAGTAACTCTTTTTCCATATGGATTTTTATACGTAATTGATGATGGATAATGAACTTGGAATATTTGGATGATCTTTGATAATGGTAGTTTGGATCATACTACAAAACTCGAATAAGCAGCTAGCTAGAGCTGACTTTTGGAGGCCCAATTTTCCTTCATCAGAGTCCATCTCTTAACTTTGGTTTTAGAAATCTCATCAACAAAGGTAACAAAATTGCTTATAGAATAAGAGAGACTTCTTTTATGAGCATACAAGATTAACGTCAAACTTGTGTGTTAGAAAAATAAATTCGTGAATTAGCTAAACCCTGCATCTTTTTGCCTATTTAATAGAGCAGTTTTAAACTTTGTCATCAACTGATATAACAGTAGTCACATATGCATGTTTTTGGTTAAACTAGATTCAGATGGTTAAAAGGAATGTTTTTTGATATATAAAAGGACATGAGGAGTCGATATGCAAAAGGGCATCATGAGCTAATTGTATAATAAAAATTGAACTAGCAAACTATGGAATCACACACGTATGCCTTACACTATTAGCTCAATATATATAGAGTTAAGTTGCAAGGTTTCGCATGCCGGAAATTCCCAAATACAATGGG
This sequence comes from Nicotiana obtusifolia, assembly GCA_002018475.1. Taxonomy (NCBI): domain Eukaryota; kingdom Viridiplantae; phylum Streptophyta; class Magnoliopsida; order Solanales; family Solanaceae; genus Nicotiana; species Nicotiana obtusifolia. The sequence goes on along the minus strand of MCJB01048301.1, from coordinate 21,845 downwards.
ACATCTGACCCAAATGAGCATGTAACAGCATACACATGCGCCATAAAAGGAAATGATCTCGAAGACGATGAGATTGAGTCCGTTCTCTTAAAGAAATTCGGAGAGACCTTGTCGAAGGGGGCAATGACTTGGTACCACAATTTTCCCCCAAATTCCATCGATTCTTTTGCCATGCTTGTGGATACCTTCGTGAAAGCTCATGCGGGTGCCACCAAAGTCGAGATGCGGAAATCGAACTTATTTAAAGTTAGGCAAAGAGATAACGAGATTCTCAAAGAATTCGTATCTCGCTTTCAGATGGAACGGATGGACCTACCACCTGTTACTGATGATTGGGCCGTACAGGCCTTCACCCAAGGACTCAACGCTCGAAGTTCAATGGCTTCACAACAGCTTAAACAAAGCTTGATTGAATATTCTGCCACATGGGTGGATATACACAACCGATATCAATCGAAGATTAGGGTCGAGGACGATCAACTTGGAGCCCCCTCGGGATCCTCTTACCCCATCAGAACTCATGATAGGGTTCAAAGGGATATTTATCGAGAGCCAAGATCGAGCAGAGACAGGCATCGACCATATCCTGGAGACCGGAAGGCCATTCCAGTAAGGCAGGGTTCCTCGAGACGAGAAAGGAGAAACAATCTTAATCGGAGTAACCGAGGACCATTGGCGAGAAACAACTTCCAAAGAGCCGCTGGCCATCGAGAAGCACCACGACTGTCTGAGTATAACTTCAACGTTGACTCGGCTACTCTCGTATCGGCCATCGGTCACATTAAGGATACCAAGTGGCCTCGACCACTGCAATCGGATCCAGCTAAGAGTGACCCCAGTTTGATATGTAAGTATCATGGTACACATGGGCACAAGACAGAAGACTGTCGACAGTTGAGGGAAGAGGTGGCACGGTTGCTCGAAAAAGGGCACCTTCTAGAGTTTTTGAGCAATCGAGCCCAAAACCATTACGGGAACAGGAATAGACCAGTAAACCAGGAGGAGCCTCAGCACACGATCAATATGATAATCAGTGGGGTAGATACACCCCAAGGTCCGGTATTGAAATGCACAAAAATATCCATCACCCGAGAAAAGCGCACTCGGGATTACGCAATGGAGGGAGCTTTGCACTTCAGCGAGGAGGATGCGGAAGGAATCATACAACCCCACAACAACGCCTTAGTAATATCGATGCTTATACAAAAAACTAAGGTGAAGCGTGTGTTGGTCGATCCCGGTAGTTCGGCCAACATAATCCGGTCATAGGTTGTCGAATAGCTCGGGTTGACAGACTGAATTATCCTTGAAGTTCAGATCCTCAATGGTTTCAACATGGCTTGCGAGACAACCAAAGGGGAAATAACTTTACCAGTGAACACTGCCGGTACCGTTCGAGAAACGAAATTCTGCGTAATCGAAGGAGATATGAGGTACAACGCCTTGCTCGGGAGACCGTGGATTCATGATATCAGAGCGGTACCCTCGACACTGCACCAAATATTGAAATTCCCATCGGCTGATGGGATCATAACTGTTTATGGAGAACAACATGCGGCGAAAGAAATGTTCGCAGTAGAAGAAGCAGTATCGAAACCAATAGCTCCTTCCCAAAGAACCAATAGCAATTACAGGCATCGCCTTCAACGAACGAAGGTGAACAGGAGCTTCTCGAAGATGATGACTACGGGATTCCCCGGTCATTCGTCGGCCCCGACGAATCCGATGCAACTAAGTCAACGGTCGAGGAACTCGAGCAAATTTCACTCCAAGGAGATGCACCGGATCGGAAGGTATACCTGGGCTCGGGCTTAAGTTCTGAGCTCAGGACTAAACTTATTCATTTTCTTTCAGCTAGCGAAGACTCTTTCACTTGGTCCCATCTTGACATAACAGGGATACCCCTAGAAATCACGACTCACAAACTGAGCATCGATCCTAAATTTTGACCGGTCAAGCAAAAGAGGAGGCCCCAATCCGAAGTCAAACAAGCATTCATCAAAGATCAGGTAACCAAGCTTTTAAATATAGGATCCATTTGGGAAGTTAAATACCCAGAATGGTTAGAAAATGTAGTTGTAGTTCCTAAAAAGGGAAACAAGTTAAGAATGTGCATATATTATAAAGATTTAAACAAGGCATGCCCTAAAGATTCTTTTCCCTTACCTAACATCGATCGCATGATCAATGCCACCGCTGGCCACGAGACCCTTAGCTTTCTCGATGCCTACTTTGGCTATAACCAGATACGAATGGACAAGGATGATCAAGAAAAGACATCCTTCATCACTAAGTATGGTACATACTGCTATAACGTGATGCCATTCGGGTTAAAGAATGCAGGGGCTACTTATCAACACCTAGTAAACAAAATGTTCGAAAAACAACTAGGAAAAACAATGGAAGTTTACATTGATGATATGTTAGTTAAGTACCAGCGAGCAGAGGACCATTTGAGCCATTTGCAGGAAACGTTCGATGTGCTGAAACGGTACAACATGAAGTTAAACCCGGAGAAGTGCGCATTTGGAGTGGGCTCGGGAAAATTCCTCGGTTTCATGGTCTTGAGTCGAGGAATAGAAATTAACCCCAAAAAGATCAAAGACATCGAAGATATTACAATTATAGACAGTGTAAAGGCCGTACAAAAGCTGACAGGTCGGATAGCTGCTTTAGGCCGATTCATTTCGAGGTCTTCCGATAGAAGTCACCGATTTTTCAACTTGCTGAAAAAGAAGAACGATTTCTTGTGGAGTCCGGAATGTCAACGCACGTTAGAAGAACTTAAGAGGTATCTCTCTAGCACACCTTTGCTGTATACACCAAAAACGGGTGAACAACTATACCTCTACCTTGCCGTTTCGGAAGTAGCGGTGAGTGGGTCCTGGTCCGAGAAGAACAAGGTACACAGTTTCCTATTTATTACGTTAGTATAACCTTAGGTGAAGCCGAAACTAGATACCCGCATTTAGAAATATTAGCACTCGCTTTATTGAGTGCCTCTAGGAAGCTAAAACCCTACTTCCAGTGCCATCCCAGATGTGTAGTAACGACTTATCCCCTGAGAAATATAATGCATAAGCCCGAGCTATCCGGCCGATTGGCCAAGTGGGCCATCGAAATAAGGGGGTACGATAACGAATATCGGCCCCGAACCTCGATCAAATCTCAAGTATTGGAAGATTTCGTCGTCGATTTTGCGCCATCACTAATTCCCGAGGTCGAGAAGGAAGTAATGACCGAATCGGGTACTCCTTCGGGAGTGTGGACCCTGTTCACAGACGGCGCCTCAAACTCGAAAGGATCGGGGCTTGGTATCGTACTAAAGCCCCCAACCGGAAACACAATTCGACAGTCTATTAAGACTGTAAAATTGACTAACAACGAAGCGGAGTATTATGCTATGATTGCAGGTTTAGAGCTGGCCAAAAGCCTGGGAGCAGAGACAATCGAAGCCAGATGCGATTCCCTCCTCGTGGTCAACCAAGTAAATAGGACTTTCGAAGTCAGAGAGGGGAGAATGCAGAGGTATTTGGACAAGCTTCAAGTCACGTTGCATAGGTTTAAAGAATGGACTTTACAGCACATACCTCGAGAACAAAACAGTGAGGCTGACGCCCTCACCAACCTGGGATCATCGGTCGAAGATGAGGAGATTGAGTCCGAAAAGGTTGTACAACTCTTGAGGTTGGTGGTGGAGGAGCCACGCCGAAATTAATTCGAAAAGTTTGACCTGGGATTGGAGGAACAAGTATATAGAGTATCTCAGCTCAGGTAAACTCCCTTCGGATCCCAAAGAATCGAGAGCATTACGCACAAAGGCAGCCCGGTTCTATTTATCCGATGATGGGACCCTATTCAGAAGGACGTTCGGAGGCCCCCTCGCAATATGTCTTGGACCAGGCGACACCGAGTATATTTTAAGAGAAATACACGAAGGCTCATGTGGGAATCACTCCGGTTTCGAATCCTTGGTTCGAAAAATAATTCGAGCTGGCTACTATTGGATCGATATGGAGAAAGATGCAAAGGAGTTCGTTCGCAAGTGCAACGAGTGCCAAAGGCACGCACCAATGATCCACCAGCCCGGAGAGACACTGCATTCGGTCCTATCACCATGGCCATTCATGAAATGGGGAATGGACATCGTCGGCCCTCTCCCTTATTCGCCAGGTAAAGCTCAATTTATTCTTTTTATGACTGACTACTTCTCCAAATGGGTTGAAGCACAGACTTACAAAAAAGTTAGAGAAAAGGAAGTGATCGACTTCATCTGGGACCACATCATATGTCGATTTGGGATGCCATCGGAGATCGTGTGCGATAATGGCAAGTAGTTCATCGGCAGTAAAGTGACAAAGTTCTTCGAAGACAACAAGATCAAGAGGATCTTATCGACGCCCTATCACCCTAGCGGCAACGGACAAGCTGAGTCAACCAACAAAATCATAATTCGAAACTTGAAGAAAAGGTTAACCGATGCAAAGGGAAAATGGAAAGAAATACTGCCCGAGGTTCTATGGGCATATCGCACAACCGAGAAAACCAGCACCGGGGCCACTCCTTTCTCTCTAGTATACGGTGCTGAGGCGTTAATACCAGTCGAGGTAGGCGAATCGAGTATCAGGTTCCGATGCGCAACCGAAGAATCAAATCGAGAAGCTATGAACATCAATTTAGAGTTATTGGATGAAAGAAGGGAAGCAGCCCTTGTTCGAATGGCGGCCCAAAAACAAAAGATCGAAAGGTATTACAACCAGAGAGCCCATCTTCGACACTTCAACATCGGAGACCTAGTGCTTAGAAGAATCACACCCAATACTCGAGATCCGAATGAAGGAAAGTTAGGACCGAATTGGGAAGGGCCCTACACCACCTTGAAGGTCACCGGAAAGGGATCTTACAAGCTCGGAACCATGGAGGGAAAACAGCTGCCAAACAATTGGAACATAAGCCACCTAAAGTGATACTATTGTTGAGGTATGAAATTTCATTTTTTCGTTTGTTTGTTTTACTAACGTCTGCAGGTAGTGAACGAGGTAATCTCGACCTGGAAGCACAGGACATTAGGGCTGAAAGCACGCATTTCACTCTTTTTCCCTTCGACCGGTTTTGTCTCAAATTGGGTTTTACGGCAAGGTTTTTAATGAGCCAACAAGTAATCGTGCTAACTTAGATCGGTCGCTCATCAAAGACAATAATATTTGGTGCACAACTTCGGTCGACCATGAATATTAGAAGATTGCTTATCTACTTCGATTCATTGTTTGGCCACTTCAATTCGGGGGAACTTCTCATAGATCGTTAGGAATCAATGTAAGGGTCAAACGGTCGAAAGTACCGTGCCCGAGTAGATTGATCTACCCCCAAGCAAATTGTACAAGCACCTGAATGCTAATAAAAGCTTTTCGGCACCGATATCTTATCTCCAAGCCCAAGGGCCCCTTCAGTTCTTATTACATGATCAGAAATTAACATTGCTCAGAACTTCACGCGAAAATTGAAGGGAAGTAGGACCTGATAAGGCAAGCCCCAACTTATAAAAGGCTAAGGCCGAATCAAGTAAAACTCGAAGGGGGGTAAGACTGTTAAGGCAAACCCCAATTTCTTAAAAGGCCAAGGCCTTATCGAGTTAATGAAACTCGAAGGGAAGTAAGACCTACTGAGACAAATCCCAATTTATAAAAAGCTAAGGCCGAATCAAGTTAGACTCGAGGAGAATTGAAATCTATTAAGGCAAAACTCTGATTTCTTAATAGGCCAAGGCCACGTCGAATTAATAAAATTTGAAAAGGAATAAGACCTATTAAGGCAAACCTCGGCCTCCTTTCGAGGCTTAGGCCTTACCCAATCGTCCGTGAAAGGGGAAAATCTACTAAGAAATAAGCTAAGTCTTAACTAAGCCTGAAGGGCAAAAAATTCCACAAATTGAATTATCAAAGAGGCAGAATAGATCGAACAAGAAAGGGAGATAAAAGAAAATCTTTCATATATATGAAGCAAAGTATGTTACAAAAAGTGAGAATCCTAAAAAGACATATTACACAACAGATGACATTAATCAGAATTCTCGGAGTATTCTTCTTCTTCTTCTGGGAAGGCCCGCTTTCTAGCATCGGCTTCGATCCTTGCTGCATCATCAACCTCGGTGGATAGATTGAAGCCTCGAGCTTGTAACTCTTCGAGAACAGAAAGGCGGGTTTGGCATTTGGTATACTCGACCAGAATCTTTGATTGCTCCTGGGCAGCCTCGGCATTGGCCCTGTATTGAGCTATTAGATCATCGGCATCAGCTTTGGACGTGGCAATCTCCGATTTTTGCTGATTGCAGCTCGTTGACCAAAATATCACGATTCGAGGTAAGCGTCTCGACCTGAGATCGAAGCGTATCGGTGCTCTGAGTCAGAGTCCCGATTTTCTCTTGTGCCTCCGAGACTTGTTCTTCCAAAGAAACCACTCGAGCTTGGAGGGTCTCCTTTTCCGAGGTCAGCAGATCAGTCTTAGCTCTCCATTCGTTGGTCTCTACTTTGGCCTCGCTCAATGCGGATCGGAATTGATTTATTCGGTCAAGTTGCTGCCCCATCTGGTCGAGCGTATTAGCATTCTCCCTGCGCATAAAGTCTAGCTCAACCCGAAGGGTCGACATCTCCCCTTCGAGTCGCACACGACGTGCCTTTTCTTCCCTTAGTCGAAGAAAAGCCTCATGATGAAGCACCGAAGCCTACGAATATGAAAGAAAATAAAACAGTCAGTCCAGATTGAAAAGAAAAATAACAAACACCAAACAAAGCCTGTAAGAAGTTTTACCTTATTTGATGCCTGTTGAGCTTCATTCAACAAGCAGGCCTCATCCACCTCGTCCATTGCAGCCTGATCTTCCTCGGTTATCAGACACCGAAGATAACTAGCCACCCCCACAGGCACAGAAAGGGCCCTAGCATCTTCGGGAATGACAAACTTTATTATCCTTTTTCGATCAGGATTGGAACTCGGAGCAGGAAATCTATCAACCAGCTTGGGACCGAAAGATGCCCTGCTCGTCTCGGCGGAGGGACTCTTCCTCGGCACTTCGAGCCCAAAGGTGTCAGCCGATGGCACACCGTCGAAAAAGTCTTCGAAAGGCCCTTCTGGTACATGTCCTTTGCTCGGCGAATGCGCTCTTGCAGCTCGGGCTTCATTGAGGGTTGCCTTCGAGAAAGAAGGGGAGTCCATTGCTTCTGGGGGACCCGAGGTTCCCTGCGCTGCCTCCCTTGCATCGGCGGAAGCCCCGGTTCTCGCCCTGTATTGAGGTCCTCTACTCGGTGAATACTAGCTTCATCGATCCTCGGCTCGGGGACTGCCTGAGATGGCTCGTTTCTTAAAATCTCGAGGCCCCTATCTTCCTCGGAATCATCACTCAACTGGATAGCCAAGTCAGCAATTTTGGTCTTACAAGCTATGCTCTTCTTCTTAACTCTTTTTTTCTCGGGCTCAGAGGAACCGGGGGCTTCTTTTCTCTTTTTCTCTCCTTGCTGCTCTGCGACAGGGGGAGGGCAAGGAACCTCTCTACCGGGGGATGTTGGCCTCAATTCAGCGTCCTTCGATAGACCTGCAAAGGAAGGAGGAAGTAAGTTAGTGGCATCACCGATCACATAAAGCGTGGAATACAAATGATATCGGTCTCACCGTGATTTTGGCCTCCCATAGGCCCTTCGATATCTCGCGCCAGGCTCGGCAGATGAAGCAGTGAACCTTTTCAAAACACAATTTCATGAAGACACCCCCCTACAACATTTGAAATACTGAAGCACATTCCTACACTGACCAACAAGGGAGGAAATTAAGGATGCAGTGTTTGGCTTGAATGCAGAAAGTGCAGGAAGACCAGAGGCTTCACTGGGTGCTTTTACCAGTCATGCTGGGATATAGTTGAGAATGATATAATTGATATGGTAAAAGCAGTCTTTAATGGCCATACTCTTCCCAAGTGTGTCACACACACAAACCTGGTGTTGCTGCCTAAGAAGAAGGAAGTACAGACCTTTTCAGACTTGAGACTAATCAGCCCCAATAACTTCATCAACAAAATATCCTCAAGATATGTTCATGACAGATTGGTGATCATTCTACCAAAGCTAATCTCTGATGAACAGGCTGGCTTTGTTAAAGGTAGAAACATAGTGGAAAATATGCTCTTAACTCAAGAGATCATAACAGATATTCGACTCAGAACTAAAGTAGGATGCACAGGCATTAGAGATAAACAGTATTTTCATAGTTTATAGCTTGGTTGATATCCAAGATGATCAACAATTGATATTTATTTGATTAAAACTAATATTAACTAAGAATTCTAAACTGTTGAACAATGACAATTGAAACAATGAGTAAGCAAAGAAGGTATAAGTGAGAGAAAAAAAGGGATGATAGGATAGGTGCAAGATAATTGTTTGAGATCTAGCTCTAGATAATTCACTTCTAATGTTCAAGTGAATCTCTCGAATTCACTCAATTATTAGTTCAAACGTTCAGCAAAAACTCCTCTCTCGATTAAGTCTTAACCTCACAAGATTAACCAATTTAAGCACGTGAAGATATGCAAGAATGCGTAATGGATTGGTCTTTAGGAAAACCTCTTTCTATTATTTTCCTAACTAGGTTTAATCAATGATTCAACTAGCCTCTTTTAATTACTAAGAAGAATTAATGAACTCAACCAACAATAAAATGCAAAGATATCACAACTTATGCCTCTCTCGATTACATGAACAAGTGAATATAGATACAAAAAGCAAAATCATTCAAAAACGCTTTAATACATAAAATAAGAGTTATAATCCACAAACAAATATCAATACACCAGATCCATCAAACCCTAAAGAGAACTACTCATTAGGCAAGGAGCAATTCATCACAGATAAAATTATAATATAGAAAAACATAAACTCAATCTAAACTCGTGTCTTGAGTGCGGAAGGATTGATGAAATCCTTGTGCTCGTGTTCTTCCAGCTCCTCCTTAACCTCCTTAGGTAGAATATGTGATAAAAGTCCATAAAATAATGTTTATCCATGTATATATACAAAGTAGTGTCAGGCCTAGACGAAAATACATTTTCCTGTGCGAAATGGGATAATTACTCTGTAAAAATTGCACAAGCGCGCCGCATAGGGAAACGCGCCATGTAGGGCATTAGTGGGGAAATCTAAAGAGTTGATTTCTTACAGACAGTAGAGAAAAGCTCAAGCGCGCCGCCCCACACACCGCGACAGTGGGGGTTTCTCATAGTACGAATTTTTCTTGACTTTTTGATATCCATACGTGGTTTTCGACCTCCGAACGCGATCCCGTCTTAACCCCTTGGGCTTTTACTCAGTATTCAAAGCTCCAAATCACTCGAATTCATTCCATAACATCTACATAGCTCGGAATCACTCCTACAAGGCATAAGACACATAATTAGTGCAAACACTAGCGATTAAAGCTCAAACTAAATTTAAGTGCAATAAATTAGAGCGTAATAAGCGACTAAAACATGTAATTATAGCCTACCATTAATCACCAACTTCATTAGTTGCACTACTACCCTCGAACTGAATTTACTCAGAATCAATCGACGACTCCAAGTTAGCCAGTGCGTCGGCCTTACTGTTTTGGTCTCGAGGTACATGTTGCGGGGTCCATTCCCTGAATTGATGTAGGGTTACCTATAATTATTTCCAAGTACCTTCGCATCCGTTCTTCTTTTACTTAGAACGTTCCGTTAACTTGATTTACCACAAGGAGGGAGTTGCACTTAGCTTCAATCACCTCAGCCCCAAGGGTTTTAGCCAATTATAGACCTGCAATTATGGCCTCATACTCACCTAACTATTATTCAATTTCACAGTTCTAATAGATTTCCTAATCACATTTCCAATAGGTGGTTTTAATACGATAACGAGCCCGGACCCCTTTGCCTCTGAGCCACCGTCCGTGAAAGGGGTCCAGATTCCTAAAGGTCCCAGAGGTTAACAGTAATTCCCTTCCGACTTCTGGTATTAAGGCCGGCATAAAGTCGGCCACGAAGTTTACCAAAATATGAGACTTTATGACAGTTCAGGGTCGATACTCGAATCATACCCGCTAATTTCCATGGCCAGTTTGGCCAACCGGCCCGATAGCTCAGGCTTGTACATGATATTCCTTATCGGGTAAGAGGTCAGGACGCATATGGGGCGGCATTGGAAGTACGACTTTAGCTTCCTGGAGGAGCTTAGCAAAGCGAGCGCCAATTTTTCCAGGTGAGGATACCTTGATTTGGCCTCGCCTAAAGTTCTACTGACATAGTAAATAGGAAATTGCGTACCTTCTTTCTCTCGGACTAAAACTCCACTTATCGCCACCTCGGAAACCGCCAAGTAGAGCTACAACTTTTTGTCTACCTTTGGAGTGTGCAACAGAGGTGGACTCGACAGGTACCATTTGAGTTCTTCCAAAGCTTCCTGGCATTTTGGGGTCCAGGAAAGGTTATTCTTTTTCTTTAACAGTGAGAAGAATCGATGGCTTTTGTCCGAGGACCTCGAGATGAACCGGCCCAAGGTGGATATAAGCCCGGTCACTCTTTGATGGCCTTGAAGTTGTCCACCATGGTGATGTCCTTTATGTCCTTTAATTTGTCGGGGTGGATCTCGAATACCCGATTGGTATCCATGAACTCGAGGAATTTTCCCGATCCGACCCTCAATGCGCACTTCTCTGGGTTTAGCTTCATGTTGTATTTCTTTAGTGTGTCGAAGGTCTCCTGCAAATGTTTCAAATGGTCCTCTGCTCGTAGGGAATTGACCAATATATCGTCAATATAAACTTCCATTGATTTTCTTATTTGTTCTTCAAACATCAAGTTTACTAGGTGTTGGTAGGTGGCATCAGTGTTCTTTAATCCAAATGGCATAACATTATAACAGTAGGCGCCGAATTTTGTGATGAAAGAAGTATTTTCTTGATCATCCGGGTTCATCCAAATTTGATTGTACCCGGAGTAGGCGTTGAGGAAGCTGAGTATCTCGTGCACGGCCATTACGTCGATCATTCCATCAATGTTAGGCAAAGGGAAAGAATCTATAGGGCATGCTTTGTTTAGGTCTTTGTAATGTACACACATTCCTAACTTATTCCCTTTTTTAGGTACTACCACTACGTTAGCTAACTAGTCAGGGTATTTAACTTCCCGGATGGATCCTATTTTCAGTAGTTGGTATACCTCATCCTTGATAAACGCATGTTTGATCTCGGACTGTGGCCTCCTCTTCTGCTTAACTGGGTGGAACTTTGGGTCCAAACTCATCTTATGAGTGATTACCTCCGGTGGGATCCCTGTCATGTCAAGACAGGACCAAGTTTAACAATCTACGTTAGCTTCAAGAAAATCAATAGGTTTTTTCATGAGCTCGAGGGTTATCCCCGTGCCCAGGTATACCTTTCAATCCAGTAGGTGTTCAATTAATATGACTTGCTCTAACTCTTCGACTGTCGATTTGGTGGCGTCAGTGTCCTCAGGGGCTATGAATGGTCTTAGGACACCGTAATCGTCCTCCTTGTCTGTACCTCATTCCTTCGGTTCGGCCGAGGCCGACATCACTAATTGCTATTTAATTTCCTCCTTTTGGGTTGGCTCCCCGCTCCTTGATGTTGAAACCGTGGGCACCGAGATAACCTTGTCGATTGCGAACATCTCTTTTGCAGCCGCTTGCTCTCTATAGACCGTTTGACTCCTCCCGGTGTATAATAATTTCAACGCCCGGTGCAAGGTCGAGGGCACCACCCTCATGTTGTGAACCCACGGCCTTCCGAATAGAGCATTATTCCCCATGTCCTCCTCGATCACGTAGAATTTTGTCTCTTAGATCATCCCGGCGGTGTTTACTGGCAGGGTTATCTCCCCTTTAGTGGTTTTGGCATGCCATGTTAAATCCGTTTAACACCCGGATTGCCTGCACTATTTGGTCCTGTAACCCCAATTGCTCTATGACCCTAGATCTAATGATGTTAGCCGAACTACCTGGATCAATCAACACATGTTTAACTCTAGTACGGATATTACCAGCATATCATTGTGAGGTTGCACGATGCCCTCGGCACCCTCATCGCTAAACGAAATGGATCCCTCCAGGACATAATCTCAGGTGCGTTTTTCCCTTGTAATAGATACTTTAGTGCCCTTTATCATTGGTTCTTGGGGGGCATCGACTCCTTCGATGATCATGTTATTGACGTGCTGAGTCTCCTATTGTTTGACCTGTTTGTTGGCGTCCCTGTTCCTAAAGTGGTTTTTGGCTCGATCACTTAGAAATTCTCGGAGGTACCCGTTGTTGAATAACCAGGCAACTTCTTCTCTCAACTATCGGCAATTCTCGGTCCTGTGACCATGAGTGCCGTGATACTTACACATAAAGTCAGGATCTCTTTGGGTAGGTCGGACTGCAATGGTCGGAGCAACTTGGTCTCTTTGATTCGCTCGATGGCTAACATGACGCTGGCAGCATCAATGTTGAAGTTATACTCTGAGCGGCCTGTCAAAACCATTTTTGCTCATCAGACATCTGCTACAGGTCCCTCGATCGCCTCTCTTCTCATTCCTTACGGGGTGATGCGTGGACCCATTTCCCCTTCGGTCCGTGCTGTATGGTTGGTACCAATCCCGAACCGGTCTTGGGTCATGATAAATAGCTCTCTTAGACCTATCATCGGTCCTAATGGGGTAAACAGACCCATAAGGAGCTCTGAGTTGGACGTCCTCGACCTTTTTGACTGGTAGTTGTTGTGGACGTCGGCCCGGGTCACCACCGGGTACTCTACCAAATGATTGTTTTTGCTATTGTGAGGCCAAGGAACTTCAAGGGTTAAGCCCTTGAGTGAATGCCTTGACGGCCCAATCATCTGCAACTAGAGGCAGGTCCATCTGTTCCATTTGGAACCCTGACACGAACTCCCTGAGCATCTCGTTGTCTCTTTCTTTAACCTGAAAAGGTCTTAGTTTTTGGTCTCGACTGTGATGGCCCCAGCATGGGCTTCTACGAAAGCATCTGTAAGCATTGCAAATGAGTCAACGGAATTTTGGGGTAAGTTGTAATACCATATCATTGCTCCTATGGACAAAGCCTCCCCAAACTTCTTCAGTAACACTAACTCGATTTCATCGTCTTCCAAGTCGTTCCCCTTGATTGTGCATATGTAGGAGGTCACATGCTCATTTGGATCCATGCTTTAGTTATATTTGGGGTATACATACAAAACCTCTTCAGGATCGGCTTTGGTGCCGCGCTCGGAGGAAAAAGCTTGTGGATAAATTTCATGGAATCCGGCCCCTTCAATATCAAGGGTGCTCCCGAAATTTGATCGACCCTGGAATTGTTTTCCACCTTTTTGTCATTTGCCTCAATTTTCTTATCACTTGACTCTACCGGCGTCGTTAATGCTTCAAGCATTTTCATTATCTCAGGATTGACCTCGCACTCGGCTTCATCCGATCTCTCGATGATTTGTTCGTTTGATCGGGTGCTTTCCTGGGATTGTTCGGGCTCGACCCTGTTGGGGGCGTGGCTTTGATTCTGCAGCTGCGCTATTGCCGCCTGTTAAGCCTGCAATATTTTGAGGATTAGCCATAGGCTCATCCCATCACCTTCGCCTTCGGGCATTTCTCGAGTTGTTAGTCGGGGTCTCCCGTGAACGCTTTTTTCAAGATCAGTTGGCAAATTGACGTTGATGGATCGGCAACTGGGACACTGTTGGGATCAGCATGAGGCACCTCATTGCTAGGCACCATAATTATTATTTTTTCTATGATGGCCAGACTCTGCGTTATCGTTTAGGTGTGCAGACAAAGAATATGACATTTTTTAGCTGACTTGAAATTAAGACTTTAAAAAACAAGCGTAAAATAGGGTGTGTTATGGAGATTCGTATCAAATCACCACTATTATCATTAGCCCCACGGTGAGCACAAAACTGTCTACCATTAAATCAGATTACAATTAAATTTGTACATGGTTTTAAGGATATGTAGTTTGATTGAACACAAAAGTCAAGAATATTAAATAAATGAGTTGAGACAAAATAAATGATCAAACCAGTTGTAGTATTATGGCCTAGCCTGAACCTAGGTTGAATAGTAACCTTGTCCTTGATCGGACCCTTGGTTCGAGCTAGTTGTGAATGGAGAATAGAACAATTAAATAAGCAATTTAGCAATAGCTAGAGAGCATAAAAATAAACTTAAATTTCTTTGATTTATGTGTTACAAATGAAAAACTTCCCTTTTATATAGTAGAAGAGTTTTATCCCTAGTACAAGTCTAAAAAGATTAAAAATCTTCATTTCTCATTAATTACTGATATGTAACTGACATCGAGCAAGATTTGCCTCATGATAATGTAAGGCCCCGTTAAAAAAAAATTCTTAATGATTTAAGATTTTAAAGTGCGCCAGTGGTACTTGAGGATAATATATTCTAGTATTAAAGGAGACCTATGGGATAGGACCACATCATTTTGAAATGAAAATATATGTTTAAGGTGTGTTGGAACATACTAAGAAGTTTTGTGAATGACAAGAATTTGTGTGGAACAAGTTGGATACATTAAGTGGAATATTATCATTGGTGTGGAAGGTGATTTTTAGGTGAAGAAATGAGGTTGTGGAAACATATGCACATAAGCTGTTTAATAAAAAGTCTAAACGACTTAACGTATAGAAAAGTTTACTAATATTGGTCCAATTGAATTATATTGATGTAGATTGAACTTGTAAGAGTAGTGAGTGGTTTTAGTAGAATAAAAGAGCTCCGTCAAGGTATGTTGGCTAAACTACTCTCATAGAACTGAATTACATGATGTTCTCGTAAGTTTCAAGTATGATTGGCTCAAGTTCCTAATTCCTATGTTCCGAGTTATTCCTTATGAACTTCACTATTTCGAATGAGCCTTGTGCCGAAAGATATATGTTCAAAGTACGGGTTGTGTATTAAAATGTTATGGCTTTTAGTCGTGTTCCAAATTAAAGCTAGCATGCCAAATTATGTGAGAAAAACTCGATATGCTGAAGACTCTAAATTGCTCACATGTGTACCTAAAGTCTTGATTGGAAATGCCTTGTCGTTGATAATCTATAAAGATACTCGAGAGTGAAAGAAGTGAGTTGAAGATATAAAGCGTGGTCATCGTGCCAAGAATGAACGTTATACTTGTCGCTAGAGGTGCCAATAAAATGACATCATGTGAGAAAGATTATGAATCGAGCCTTGGTTCAACTATTCCAAAATTACTTCCAAAGTAAATTTGCCTAAAAGCTTATGTCCTCAAGTCATCCTAGTATTTTCAGTGTGTTTTGCATTCTTACATATTCGTAAGTGAAAATTGTGTATTGCCCTTTATGGCGAAAAGTATTTCAAGAATAAATAGTGTGTTATTTGTTTATGATTTTAACTTGCACATAGATTGCATATCATTTTACTCCATTTCTTGGAAAGAAATCTACTGTGCTTAAATTCTTCATTTCTAATGAACTTAACGATGTGACTTCCGGAATATTATATATGTTGATATTTATGATGATGATACATGAGTGTAAAGAAATAAAAGTGTGGAATATGAAATACGGCCATTGTGCCATGAAAGTAGAATCATATGTATGGCCTAGAGAGCAAATGAAATAATGATGTTGTAAGTGGTTGAAAGTACCAATGAGGCTATAAATGGTGTGAAAGGTTATGAGGTAAAAGCAATTGTATTTTTGTTTCCCTTGTATGAAAATCAATGTTTTTAATTTGGGAGTATCGTTTGTCACCGAAGAAGGGTAGGTTAACATAATCTAACCCTGGAATACACCTCCACCCACATACATTGGGGTGAGGCGGCATGACCGCTTTGTGTAGAGATTGTGATAGTGAATACACCTCCACCCACATACATTGGGGTGAGGCGGCAGGGCTGCTTTGTGTAGAGATTGTGATTGTGAATACACCTCCACCCACATACACTAGGGTGAGGCGGCAGGGCCGCTTTGTGTAGAGATTGTGATTGTGAATACACCTCCACCCACATACATTGATTTGAGGTAGCAGGATCGCTTTGCGTAGACATTGTGATTGTGAATGCACCTCCACCCACATACTTGTGTAGGGATTGTGGTATTGAAATTATATTTCCACCTGCATACGTTGGAGTGAGGCGATAAAGCCGCTTTGTGTAGGGATTGTGGTATTGAAATTAAACCTCTACCCCCACACATTGGGGTGAGGCGGCGGGGCCGCTTTGTGTAGAGGTTGTTACAAGGGATCTCCCAACAAAAACTAATAGTATTTTATTATTTTGGAAATTATTATGTTTTTAACTTGGCCTTTGGATATCATTGATTGTTGATTGTCGTTTCCATGGTTTTTCCCTTTCTTACATTGGCATTCTATTTTGAAAGAGGACGGTTAGCTTTACACACTAGTACTATTCCATATATATTAACGTCCCTTTTGCCGGGGGCGCTGCATCTTGAATGGATGCAGATGGTTCATCAGCGGGCAGCTTTGGTCCTCGTTAGCAATCACTCTCTATTCGGCAGGTTTTGGTGAGCCCTACTCTATTTAGGGCCTGATGTCATTTGATGTTGTACATTGTGTTTTGAGGTATAGTCGGGGCCTTGTATTTTGGCACTTTCACACTACTCTTTTGTTGTATTTTGAGGCTCGGTAAAAAGGTTGTGGTTGGTGTTAGATGTTGGGAATTACACTAGTAAGTGTTGGTATTGGGCAAACCTATTTTTCATCATATCTATAAACTTGTAATATTTTGAAAATCATAAATGATAATGTCTCGGAGCCGTGTCTAGTAGTGTCCTACTTATCGGTGTGTTGTCGACCACATCTATAATTAGCAGGCTACTTGCGCATTTAGGAATTTCACCCTTCTTTGATACTCCAGATCGTGCGATAGAGCTCAAGATAGGAAGTTAATTTCCTCGTCATGTCTCATTTTCCAGATGAGTAACCCACGAGTTCTAGACAACGAGGAGAGATTGAAATAACTAGTTGCTAGGGGAACTATCCTTGTTCCTATCAATGTATCACGCCACCGGATCATGTGGTGAGAGTACCTATCAAATGAACGAGTATTGTTGGCACCAATACTCGTTATGCCAGAATGTTTGATATGTAAGAAGCACCACTTAGGTTAATGTTGGATGACTCTTGAAATACGTTATGGTTGTGGAAAGAGGGGGCACAAGAATATTAAACGCTCTAGGTTAAGTACACCCATCCCGTTCTTCCCGACATGTGGGAAGGAATATTTAGCGTCGTGTTGTGAGTATGCTTTGAAGCGTGTTAGGGGTGGCATGCTTGGGATATTCTAAAGGCCCATAAAATAAACCGCTACAGATATTGTTACTCCCGCCATGAAGGCTTGGAGGAAGGATAAGGGGGGGTTTATAATGTATGCAAAAAGGGTAAAAGTCAGGTTAGTGGGGCGAGTCCGCTTAGCGGACCTCATACCTATTGCATGAAATGGAGGAGATATTATTCGAGGGTATGTCACTATAGTACCAATGTATGTATGGCTGTGGATTCGTGGGTCATTAGTTAAGGTACTGTCCTGTCAACCCAAAGTCATCAAATAAGTCACTCCTTAGTACATCATTATGAACACGCATAATTTTTCCCTGTTGTATATGTACATCCATATTGAAGAGCCTGCATAAACACGGTCTTAACAAGATGTTGAATTACAAAAACATGCATGTACCTGCTCTTTGAACGAGATGCAGTATTCGTGAAGCCTCTTGATCACAATTCTCTTATTTATGACCTCTTGAGGAATTGAGTTCTATAATTATGTCCTCGAGTTGAGTTATAACTCTATGATTAACACTTCCCACTTGCTTTCCTAGATTCTCAACAAAGGACTATACCTGATGAATTTCTTACAAGATCCTTTTGATTCAAATGAATAATATCTGCTCACTTTTGCTTATGCATGCACAGTCATAAAGTTTACCTATGTGGTGTCAAATCCAATGTATAGCTGCCTATTGTTGAGATCCTTCTTGATCCACTCTTTTTCTCTCCGGTGTATGTGGCTCCTATGATTTGAGCAATCACTTACTCCTTTGTGAATATTATCATGAATCCTTTTCACTGTTTTGTAACATGAGAGCATGTCTTAGTGCCTATCATATGTGTACATTTCAATTGAAAGGGGTCACTTGTCCGCATAAAAATTCCTGGGAAATTTGAGATTTTCACAAATTCGTCACGGGTAGATGTTTTGTTTGCCCATCTCACTATGACTTTCATGTCCACCTAGATCATTCTACAATAAGTAGATCACTTTTTTCCTAGTAATTTAGTTGTCCATGAAGTGGCCTGGTATCGTAGCTTGAAAGTTATTATGGCGGAAATGTGTGTAGCTCATAGCAAAGTATTCATTCTCTCTAACCAATACATGATTTCATCCCAACATTAAGATGTCATAGCTAAATGGTTTCTCTTGTGTGTGGTTGAAAGTTAAGCAGCCTTACAACAACTTTTCCTCCCCACTTCAGGTGGATGTTTCAGATTCTTGCACATGTGATCAGCATATTGATTTGAAAGACAAGTTTGTTGTATCTCTAGTCCTCTCATACAGGATCAACTATTGTGAAGGGTTAAGCTGTCAGAATGATAATAATCTCACAAGTGTTCAACTTCTTTTTTCATCCTCATGGGCTTGTGGCATATCTATTCCTTGTGTTAGTTAATGTTAAGAGCATAATGTAACTACCATGCATTTTGAAACCCATATCACATTCAGGGTACCGAAATATTCTCATTTTGAGTTAAACTGATTTTCCTTACATTCCAAGAGGCGAATGGTGTCACGTACTTGGCTATTTCTCTTTGAGGCCTACTATTGCCAAACAAGGCACATATGGAATGAAACAATTGTTGTTGTCCTTTTATGACTCGTAGTCTTCTAAGAATAACTGACGCCAATGTCTTTATCCTCTCGACCATGCCTCCAAAATGCGACATGTCTATGACGACTCATTTCACTTAAATCTTAGAATCATGAACATGGTCCCTACATTATAAATGCCTACTAGGCAACTGTATGCCTCATTCGTCGAATCAATGATTTCATCAAAATGATTAACCATGTCAGCACTATTCATAGTAACCTTCATGTCTCTTAGGATATAACCTCCTGAAATACCCTGCTCAGCACATTGATGGATTCTTGAAAACTTCTAGCCCAATCTCGGACCTTGTCGTTCCTATTTATAGTAATCTATGGGGGTTGAAGGTTCAAACATGTCAAAGAAGAAGCACCATCCCGTGATAAAATATAATGGATTAGAAATTTTATGGTCATATTCATGCTAGCACATCTTAGAGTAATTGTTGGAGGTCCCCCAAGGTTAGTTTGGGTGTTCGGCATAGAGATTAAGAGTTGAAGAAAGTGAACGGGTTATTCTAAATATTTTCTCTATGAGGATGTTATGTGAATTGCTAATAAAGGTAAAGTATGTGTAGTTACATTAGGCCTTATGAAATATTGAAGGAAATTGGCCAAACTATGAGTATGATGTTTCCCAATCGTTGTACTCCATGTATCCGGTGTTTCATGTGTCTATGTCTAAGAAGGTAGTTGTAAAACCTTTGTCTATCGTTCCGGTGGAAGCTAGAGTAGGTGAAGTTAATGGATAATCGGCTTATGAGGGGTATCTGTTTGTCATGTTTGTTAGATAAGTTCGAGAGTTGAGATTGCCCCCGTTAACATGTTATGGCAAATTATGTGAGTCGAGAAGGTCACCTTGAAGCCCAAAAGTGTTGTGGAAAAAAATATATTTTCGCTTGATTGTATAGCAAATGGTTGTGATTTGGAAGGTACTTTCTATGTATTATGATTTATATATGTGCAGCTCATGTCCAGATATCACTCTTGATAATATAATGCTTGTAATGTTGAGATTAGTGTTGTTGATATACATTGTGATGCTTTGTCGAGTTATGGATATGTTGATAGGGTGACTTTGGTGATTCTCTGGCAGGTAGTTAGGCCCAAATTGTAGGGGAGACTCTGCCAAAACTTCTGAACATTTAGGGACTTAGTCAAAAATTTCGAACTGCCGGTGTGTGTTATAACAACTGAGTCACATTGGGTGCTAATTGTGAATTTTGACCCTCATTCAAGGACGAATGATCCTAAACGGGGGAGAATGTATGGCCCCGTTAAAAAAAATTCCTAATGATTTAAGATTTTAAAGTGTGCCAGCGGTATTTGAGGATAACGTATTCGAGTATTAAAGAAGACCTATGGTATAGGACCACATCATTTTGAAATGAAAATATATGTTTAAGGTATGTTGGAACATACTAAGGAGTTTTGTGAATGGCAAGAATTTGTGTGGAACAAGCTGGATACATTAAGTGGAAAGGATATCTCAATTCGCACAAGATCCTACTTCAAACGCATGATGCTACCAAACTATAAATGATGCAAATAAATTTGATCAAGTGTTATCAATGCCATCTATGAACAAGACCAGAAAAGGCGTTGGTTAGCCTTGGAGAAGATCCAAGCGTCCATAAATCTTGCTATGGACGAATCTTATGTTGAAGATGTATATTTGTGTTTATGTTTATTATTATGTAGTTATTGAAGACATTAATTCTTATTTGTTTGGTCGTGCGTGACTATTCTTTAAATTAGCCAAATTGTGGCCATTTTGTTAATTAGTTGTTTCCTAGTTGATTTAGGTTAACTAGTTATTCTTTTCCTAGTTGATTTAGGTAAAGGCTCATTCTATATAAGCCTAAAAACTTCATTATTTTGACACCTTTTTGACATTATTATCAATCAAAACTCGGCAGCACATTGCTCCCAAAATCTTGTGAATTAACTTGTCCAATTTTGGTGTGATTCAAAATTGAACTTGTTCCTTTATTTGATCGAACAGTTTGTAAGACCATCGTTGTCTTGAGGGTTGTTCGTATAGTATAGGTACTCCGTGACTTCATCAAGAAGGTAAGTAGACTAGTTCCTACTTGTTGTCTTGATAGTTCATTGAGCGTCTTGCTTCTATCTTTTGTTTTCTTATTTCTGCTTTTTATATTGCATCAGTTGGTATCAGAGCTTGGAAAGGGTTTGTTTCTACAATCCCAATCCTGTTCTTCGTGCCTTAGTTTTAGGTTCTAATTAAATTTCGTTTTTCAAAAAAAAAATAAAAATAAAAAACGTGAAGAAAAAGAAAGAAAAAAAACGTGAAAAAAAAAAGAAAGAAAAACCAAAAATTGTTGTTGGTTGAAGTCATTAAAAACATGTTGTGTTGTTGAAGTTCTTGAAGAGTTTTACATTGTTCTTGAAGAGGTTCTTGAATCCTCAAACGTTCCTAACGAGATTGCCTTGAATTCTTGAAGTTCTTGAACTTTAATTTATTGTTCTTGAATATTTTGGTTGAAAAACGTGGGAGAGGGCCTAAGAAGTGTTAGGGAGGCCAAATTTGAGGAGGAGGATAGGAAACTCTAATCTAGTCCAAGAAGGAAACAACTCCCAATCCAAAAGGGAGAAGTTTCAAGGAGTTGAAATTCTATTTGGACAATGAGAGGAGGGACTAATTTGTGTTGGAAAAGGAAAGGGGGGGACCCAAAATCCTAAGGGCTAAGGAGAAAGGATTAGTCTTCTCCAAACTAATGTGGGAAAGCTTCTAAAATTTCCTTATCTCTTCAATTTCGAAATTCTTCTTAATTTCACTACTTCTAATTAGTAATTCTTAGGTAATTTCCCTACTTAAGTAATTACTAATCTTTGAGCTTGTAGGACCTCGTGCTAAAACTCAGAATTTCCACTTCGTAGATAATT
>MCJB01048300.1:4989-52318 GCA_002018475.1 Nicotiana obtusifolia | reverse complement strand
GCATCGTTTCAACACTGTCTTGAGATTTTTCAAGCATTGCTCAAATGTTTCCCCGACTACCGAGAAATCATCCATAAAGACTTCGAGGAAATCTTCCACCATATCCGAAAAAATCGACATCATGCACCGCTGGAATGTAGCTGGAGCATTGCATAAGCCGAAGGGCATTCGACTGAAGGCAAATGTCCCATACGGGCAGGTGAACATTGTCTTCTCCTGATCTTCCAGAGCAATATTTATCTGATTGTACCCGGAGTATCCGTCAAGGAAGCAGTAAAAGGACTTTCTAGCTAGCCGATCAAGCATTTGATCAATAAAAGGCATAGGGAAGTGATCCTTGCACGTGGCACTGTTGAGCTTCCTGTAATCCATGCATACTCGCCATCCAGTTACAGTTCGTGTTGGAATCAGCTCATTTTTTTCATTCTTGACCACGGTCATACCTCCTTTCTTTGGCAGACACTGTACTGGACTCACCCACGAGCTATCGGCAATCGGGTAAACAACTCCTGCATCTAGCCATTTTATTATCTCTTTCTTCACCACTTCTTGCATTGCTGGATTTAGCCTTCTCTGGTGCTCCACACTTGGTTTTGTACCGTTTTCAAGTTGAATCTTGTGCTCACAAATTCCTACCGGAATACCCCAGATGTCCGCGATCGTCCATTCGAGTGCCTGTCTGTGTTCCTTCAGAACTTGCAGCAACTGCTCTACCTGCACATCATTCAACAAAGAAGACACAATTACTGGTAAAGTGTTATTCAAGCCCAGAAATTTATACCTCAAATGCGTCGGAAGTGGCTTGAGCTTTAATTTAGGTGGTTCAATAATGGAAGGCTTTGCTGGAGGGGTGGCTCGATTCTCCAAATCTAAGGACAGCTTCGGTGGAGTATAAGAATAGGACCCACGACCTTCTAATGCATTCACTGACTCCATGAACCCATCCAAGTCATGTCCATCAAAGTTCACCAAGATGGCTGCCAGTGCCTCACCAAAACATTGTTCTTCCATCTTATTCTCAATGGCTTCATCAACTTCATCAATAATACCAATTAGCGAAATATTTTCATACTCCGTTGGCAGCTTCATCCCTTTGCTGGCTTGAAACGTGACTTCTTCATTATTTACCCGGAACTTAATTTCATTGCGCTCTGAGTCCATAAGAGCTCGTCCAGTTGCTAAGAAAGGTCTTCCTAGTATAATGGGGATTTCCTTGTCTACAGCACAGTCGAGGATCACAAAATCAGCAGGAATATTAAACTTTCCAACTTTCACAATTACATCGTCCACAATGCCCACTGGTCTCTTGATGGATCGGTCAGCCATCTGCAACCTCATACTCGTTGGTCTCGGCATTCCTAACCCGGCTTGTTTATAGATGGCTAAAGGTATAAGATTTATACTGGCCCCATTATCACATAATGCCTTTGCAAAATCTCGCACTCCAATAGTACACGGGATAGTGAAAGCTCCTGGATCCTCCTTCTTCTGAATTGGACTGGTGGCTATGATGGAACTGACTCTGTGAGTCACATTTACCACCTCGTTCCTAATGGTTCTCCTTTTTGTAATCAACTCCTTCAGATATTTGGCAAACCCAGGCATGGAAAGCCTCCAAGAAAGGTATATTAACTGAAAGCTGCTTGAGAATGTTGTAAAACTTCTTAAATTTGCTGTCGTCAATTCTCCTTGTAAGTCTCTGAGGAAAAGGTGGAGGGGGTCTCGGAATTGGCGGAAAAACGATTGGTGTTTCTTCTGCCTTATCCTTTACTCCTTCCTGAATATCATCGGTGTTCACTACAATTTCTGGATTTTCACCTACCTCAACAGCATGACCTTTTTCACTTTCAACCTCTGCCTGAAGCTCTTCAGCAGCATCTTTACCCTGTAATGTCTTACCATTCCTAGTCATGACAGCCATGATATGAGCAGTTGGGCCACTTCCACTTCCTTTAGGATTTGCAATCGTGTCGCTAGGAAGTGTTCCTTTTTGTGGTGGATATTGCTCACGAGAGAGATCCCTCATTTGCAATTCCAACTTTTGGATTGCTGCTGTATGGGAGCCAACCAGTTCAGTCATATTCTTCATGGACGTGTCTAACTTCTCTTGGTTCTGTAATATCCTCTCGAGCATACTCTCTAATTTAGATTCACTTGCGGATCCCTGATTCTGATAGTGCCCTTTCGGAGGAACATAGGGATTGGAACTTCGACTTGGAAAATGATTGTTGTTGTTCCAATTTCCCTGACTAGGGCCAGTTTGATCATTCCGCCACTGTTGGGGACCTTGCCCTTGCGGGTTTGGTCTCCACTAATTTTGTGTTGCTTGGCCCTGGTAAGGTTGACTTTGATAACCTCCATGAGTATTATTGACAAAATTCGCCTCTTCATATTCTTCACCTTGCATTGGTTGCACATTTTCCACTACATTGATTTTTTTTTTCTGATTTTCTGTGAACAACTTTGTCAAGACATTCACATTAGTTGCAAGTTCATCAATTAATTGATCTCGTTCTTGGTTTTCCTCGATCAAGTTATTCATCGAAGGAGACCCAATTGTAATGCCACCCGTAGTGTCCTCATAGTGCCAATCTTGATTATGTTTAGCCATCTTGTCCATGCGTGACTCTAGCGAAGGTCTTATCCATGAATGACCCAGCAGCAACATTCTTCGCTATCGATTGGTTCATAGGGTCCAAACCCATGTAGAACTTTTCCAGCAAAATGTAGTTTGGAAAATCGTGGTTCGGCGACCTCACCAAATACAATTTGAACCTCTCCCACGCTTCGTGCAGCTGTTCACCCGGTAGTTGTTTGAAGAAAAATATCTTGTCCCGGAGCTCAGATTTCTTGCTTTGTGGAAACCACTTTGACAAGAATGCCCGGACCAGCTCAGGCCATGAACGGATGGAATTTGGAGGAAGGTTTTGAAGCCATCTCCTCGCATCTCCAGCTAATGAGTACTTAAAGCATCTGAGCCTTAATGCATCGTCAGAGACGTTATTTTGTTTGTGCGACGCACAGACACCCAAAAAGTTCCTGAGGTGCTGCATCGGATCGTCATCAGTAGAATTTCTGAAGTATCCTTCAGCTTCAGCATCAAGATCAACCCATGTTCTACTTGAACGTAGCAGCACCTATAGCTGGAGGTACTATAGCATTAGTATCTTCAATATATTCTTCGATGTCGACAAACAGATTCTCTTCCTGTTCCACATCCACATCATCTATATGGTCCGCCATATCTTCCTGCCTACAACCACCAAAACAAACAACGTGCAATCAAGTGGAATTAGACTTATAGTAAAGTACACAATAATCAGAAATTTCAAAACCGTATTCCCCGGTAATGGCGCCAAAATTTGATCCGCTCAAATTACACCTTTACAATAGTGTAAGCGATCGATGTCAAATATAGTAACCCAACAAGGTTGGGGTCGAACCCCACAGGGAATAGGCGTGAAACAATTATCCAATTAATGCAATACTGTACTTAGTCGTAATTCGATCAAGTAACCAAATAGAGTAAATTAATGTTGAATACGTAAAGAAAAATAAACTAATAGTTGTAGCTCGAAAATAATTTGAAAGGAAAGATATGAAGTTGAGATACTAAGGTTGTGTTCCCCCAATGTAGTAGAATGTATTGATATTGATATTGACATCCGTTCTTGATATGCAATCGGTTCTTATTAACGTGTTATCCAATGTTTCCCAACACTTAGACAACGTATCCTCTTGTGATTCTCCCGAATACTAAAGAGTCAAAATTAAGAACACCTAATTATTCGCCAAATTGAAATCTACTTATTCCTAAGTAATTTCGTTAAACAAGGGTTAAAGCCTTGAATTATTGTTATTTATCTCTACCAAACTCTATCTCACTTTTCCAAGATACGATAGCGTAAATTGGCTCTCGTTAATGTTTGCAACCACTAACGATTAAATTCAGAACGAGAAATAAATAAATATCAAGCTTCTTTCGAAATCAAAATCAATATCAATCTTTCAATAACATTCTACCCATCTAGGGTTCACAACCTCAGTATTAGAGTTTAGCTACACATGTTAAAAACTGAAGAACAAATAAGAATAATTGAATTCATCTTACAACAATATCGAATTCTCTTTTTTGATCACCCAAAAATCTCTCTAAATTCGAAATAACCAAAAGCAATACATTGCACTTTGAATTCTGACAAGTCTCCCTTCACACAACCCTAGAAAAGCTATTTATAGATGCCCAAAATCCGAGGCGAGCAGCAGTTAAGTTTGACCTATTTGCACGTCTGCGATCGCATTCCTGTCGCAGAGCAGGAATGCGGTTCGCAGACACTTCACTTTCCATCACAGATCCTACCAGTCAGTTTCCCTCTCATCGCATCTGAAAATGCGATCCGCAGATTGACTCTGCGATCCCAGAATGCGATTGCGATTTCCACTCTATTTTTCACCTCAGACTCTGTTCGTGTCTGCGATGATAATGCGGTTAGCATTCTTCTTCTGCGGTCGCATTTGTGACCGCATTCTCAACTTGAAATTTGGCTTGAACTTCTGTCTGCCTCTGCGATCTTCTTGCAACTTCTGCGACTCGCATAGCTGTTCTGCGGTCGCAGAATTGAACCTGCTATTCTTTTCTTGCCTTTGGACAACTTTTTGGACTTCTTTTCATGCTTCTGGGTTTCTTCCCTCAATATACTGAAATTACACTAAAACTAAGTAAATATCATGATAATTAACAAGTAGAACAAGTAAAACTTTAAGCAAATAATATGTAAATGTGCCAAAATTACCCGGCACATCACAGAGTCAGGTGATAACCCATGGTCTTTGGGCCCTGTGGGTGCAGGCGCTTGGTATGTGATGATTGAGGGGCTTTATGTCAGGCACCCATACAGTGCTGAGGTTTGTTCTTACTTGAGGATTCAACTATGAATTCGTTGGTTTTGGCATTGTTTTTTGTCATGCAAGCATAAAGATATATTTTCCTCACGCTAGTTGATGCTTTATATCTTGAGATGGATGATTAATTGATTTGATTGGAAAGCAGACCTATTTTCCATTAATGTGACTATGTTGAGCTTGTTATTATTGAGTTGTTTTCCCTTTATTATTGTTGTTATGCTGTTAATGTTAATTATTGGAAGTGGGTATCTGACTTTGCCAATCATGTCACTATGTTCAATCCGAGCTTAGGCTTGTCACTTGCTGAGTACATGGGGTCGGTCATACTATATTCTTCACTTTATATGGGATTCAGGTGCTGTTGATAGAGTTGATTGATAGAGAGTTGCACCAGTACCTGTTAGTGATTTCAAGGTAGCATTGTTGTTTTTGTCCCCAAAACTTGGAGTCCCTTTCTTTACCCTTGTTAGTACTGTTTATGTACTTCAGATAATATTGTATCATTATTCAGACCGTTGTACTTATTTACTTTATAAAGTTCATGTACACGTTTACACCAGGTTCTGGAATGGTATTTCAGCTGTAGCGCTATATTGCTACTGTTATTTATCTTATTCCTCTTTTGAAACTATTTTCTTATTGTTATTGAAGTTTATTTTTGCATATTGAATGTTGTCTTGCTTAGCAAGCAGTGTTGGGCGCTATCACGACTTTGGTGGGATTTGGGGTCGTGACAAATTGGTATTAGAGCATTAGGTTGCTTAGGTCTCATGAATCATGAGAAAGTCTAGTAGAGTCTTGTAAATCGGTACGGAGATGTCTATACTTATTATCAAGAGGCTAAGGGATGTTAGGAAAACTTCTCTCTTTCTTTCTTTCTATGTCGTGCGTATTTGTTTATCCTGTATCTAAATCTTTGCTCTTCTATTCTCTCACAGATGGTGAGGACACGATCATTGGGTGCAACTAAGAAGGCGCCAGTACCCGAGGCTAGGGCAGTGAGAGTGGGTCGAGGCATAGTTAGGGGCGGAGGATGGGCCGTAGCTAGAGCACCTGCTTGAGCGGCCGTTGTGGAGCTACCAGCACCTCCTACTGAGAAGCATATTCAGGATTATGATGAGCCGGAGTTACCAGCTCGGCTTCGTTAGGGCCTATTTGTTTACCCAACTATTCAGGATGCTTTGGTCTGTATGATTGGCTTGTTTGAGTGTTTGGCTCAAGCCATGTCATTTCCTACTATATCAGCTACTGCCCGGGTAGGGGGCGGAGCGCAGACTTCAGCTACCTATACCTCAGAGCAGGTGGTCCATAGTTATCAAACTCCTACAGTATTACCAGTTGGGGGAGTTCAACTTACTATTGCCGCGCAGATTGAGGATAGGCTCGCGATGTCAGCTGATGAGCTGAAGCGGTTCGATAAGTTCACCAAGTTACATCCTCCTCACTTCAGTGGGTGCACCTTCAGAGGATGCCCAGGGATTCTTGGATCATTGCTATGAGATTCGGTGCAATTTAGGACTAGTGGAGTCCAATGGAGGTTATTTCACCGCCTTCCAAATATAGGGTCCAACTAAGAGGTGGTGGCGGGTTTATGATATGGGTCGACTAACAAGATCAACTCCTATAACTTGGGCTCAATTCTACAGGATCTTTTTGGAGCATTTCATACCCTGCACTAGGAGGGAGGAGCTGAAGAGGCAATTTGAGTACCTTCAGCAGGGTTCGATGTCAGTTACTGAGAATAAGATGAGATTCACGGAGTTGTCCTGTCATGCTAGTATTTTGACACCCACTGAGGAGGAGAGAGTGAGGAGATTCATTGATGTATTTCACTATGATGTTAGCATTGCTTTGTCTAGGGAGATAGAGATCGGGATTGCATTTTACCATGTTATGGAGATAGTGCATTGTATTGTGTGCATTTTCATTGAGACCAGAGAGATGGTGAAGGGTAGGGACGAAAGGTCCAAATGTTCAGGGAGTTTAGTGGTGCCTTATCTAGAGGCCGAGATTGATTTGGAGGAGGCCATGCTAGCAGGCAAGATTATCATTCACCAACACCTAGTCGAGGAGCTTCTGTACTGTCTTCAATCTGTGCACTTCCATCAGAGAGCTCTCATAGCACTCAATCTATTCAAGGTTTAACAGTACTCGGTTCTTCTAGTGGCTATTCTGGTTCACGGGGTCTGACTCAGGCCCCACAATCACTTCTAGTCAGAGGTTTCTATGAGTGTAGAGAGTTGGGGCATATCAGGAAGTTGTTCTCCTGTCTTCACAGAGGTCCAGTGTAGCGGGGAGGTTAGACTATTTTTCCGGCATCGTCTGCTACACCACCCGCTCAGCCAGCTCATGGTGGAGATCATCCAGGATGTGGTGGAGGTCAATCTAGTAGAGGTCAGACTAGATACTATGCTTTCCCAGGGAGGACTGATGTCATTGCTTCTGATTCAATTATAGGTATAGTTTTTGTGTGCAGCAATGATGCTTCAGTATTGCTTGATCCTGGTTCCACTTATTCATATGTGTCATCATACTTTGCTTCTTGTCTGGATATACCTCGTAGTTCTTTTGATGCTTCTCTGCGTGTTTCTACACCTGTGTGATTCTATTATAGTGGATCAAGTTTATAGATAGTGTGTGGTCACTATTTGTGATTTTGAGACGAGGGCAAAATTCCTATTGTTAGATATGATAGGTTTTGACGTAATCTTGGGTATGGATTGGTTATCTTTGTACCATGTTATTCTTGATTGTCATGCTAATATCATGACGTTGGTGATGTTTGGGTTTCCGAGGTTGGAGTGATGGGGTTCTATTAGTTGGACTCCTAGTAGAATGATCTCATTTTTGAAAGCTCAATGGATGGTGAAGAAGGGATGTTTTGGTGTATTTAGACTTTGTTACAGATGTTAGTGCTACTACTCCTACTTTTGAGTCTATTCCAGTACTGAGGGAGTTTTCAGATGTGTTTCCAGCAGACTTACTGGTCATGCCACCCGATAAGGATATTGATTTCGGCATTGATTTGGCACTGGGCATGCACTTTCTATCCATTCCTCCGTATCGTATGGCTCCAGCGGAGTTGAAGGAATTGAAGGAACAGTTGCAAGAGTTATTGGATCAAGGGTTCATCAGGCCTAGCGTTTCACTTGGGGGTATGTTGGTGTTTTGTTAAGAAGAATGATGGGTCTATGAGAATGTGTATTGACTATTAGTAGTTGAAAGAGATGACCAAGAACAAATATATATTACCGCACATCGATGACTTATTTGACCAGCTTCAGGATAATAGGGTGTTCTCAAAGATTGACTTGAGAAGGGGGTATCACCAGTTGAAGATTAAGGCTTTTGGACATCCCTAAGACTAATTTTCGGACTCGTTATTGGCATTGTGAGTGCTTGGTGATGTTGTTTGGGTCGAATAATGCCCCAACAACTTTCATGCATTTGATCAATAGTGTATTTCAACCTTATTTGGATTTGTTTTTCATTGTGTTCATTGATGATATATTGGTGTATTCCCGTAGTAGGGAGGACCATGAGTAGCATTTAAGGATCGAGCTCTAGATTTTAAGGGAAAAGAAGATATATGCTATGTTCTCCTAGAGCGAGTTGGTTAAACTCGGTGGCATTTGTAGGTCATGTGGTATCCAATGATGGGATCAAGGTGGACCCGAAGAAGATAGAGGCAATTTAGAGGTTGTCCAGACCTTTTATCGCTATAGAGATCAGAATCTTCTTGGGGTTGAGTGGTTACTACTATCACTTCGTAGAGGGATATTTATCAATTGCCACCCTATTGACTAAGTTGACTCAGAAGGATGCTTCATTTAAGTGGTTGGATGAGTGTGAGGAGAGCTTTTAGAAGCTCAAGACAGTTGTAACTACGGCTTCAGTGTTGGTTTAGCCTTAGGATCGGGATCATATACGGTGTATCATGATGCTTTGTAGGTTGTCATTGGGTGTGTGTTGATGTAGGACGGTAGTGTGACTGACTACGCATTGCGCCAGTAAAAGCTCCATGAGAAGAACTACCCCGTGCATGATTTAGAGTTAGCAGCTATTATACACGCACTCAAGATTTGGAGACATTACTTGTATATCGTGCTTTGTGAGGTTTATACGGATCATCCGAGTCCTCAGTATATATTCAACAAAAAGATTTGAACTAGAGGCAGTGAAGGTTGTTAAAGCTATTTAAGCACGATGATATCACCATTCTTTATCATCCGGAAAAGGCCAATATGGTAGCAGACTCCTTGAGTAGAAAGGCGGAGAGTGTGAAGTTTAGCATTTATTACAACTAGGGAGAGGCCTTTGGCTAATGATATTCCGGATTTGGCCAACGGGTTCACATAATTGGATATATCAGAGCCTAGCAGGCTTTTTGCTTGTATTCTATCTTATTCATCCTTGTTTGAGCACATTAAGGCTAGTTAGTACGATGATCTCCACTTGCTTGTCCTTAAGGACACGGTGCGATGAAGTGGTGCTAAGGAAGTGGCTATGGGTGATGATAGTGTATTGCAGCTTTAGGGCCGAATTTGTGTTCCTAATGTGGATGGGTTGGGAGAGTTTATTCTTCAGGAGGCTCATAGCTCGTTGTTTTCTATTCATATAGGTGTTATGAAGATGTATCGTGATTTGAAGTGGCATTATTGGTGGCGAATGATGAAGAAAGACATTGTTGGATATGTTGCTCGGTGTTTCAATTGTCAGCAGGTCAAGTATGAGAATCAGAGGCTTGGTTGGTAGCTTGAGAAGATTGAGATACCAGTGTGAAAGTGGGAGCGCATCACTATGGTCTTTGTGGTATGATTTCCACGGACATTGAGGAATTTTGATGTTGTTTGGGTCATTGTGCATAGGCTGACCAAGTCTAGATATTTCATTCCAGTCATGACTTTCTACACTTTAGAGTAGTTGGCTAAGATCTACTCGGAGATTGTCCACTAGCATGGTGTACATGTGTCTATTATCACGGATCAAGGCACTCAGTATACTTCACACTTATGGAGAGTTATTCAGCATGAGTTGGGCACACAGGTTAAGTTGAGCACCGTATTTTACCCCCGAGGGGGCCATTCAGATTTGGAGGATATGTTGAGAGCCTGTATCATGGATTTTGGAGGCTAGTGGGGTAAGTTTCTTCTATTAATGGAGTTTTCATACAACAACAGCTATCAGTCGGGCATCCAGATGGCTCCGTATGAGGCATCATATGAGTGGCAATGTTGTTCTCCCTTTGGTTGGTTTGAGCCAGGTGAGGCTAGATTGATGTGTATGGATTTGGTTCATGATTCTTCAGAGAAGGTGAAATTGATTCAAAAACTCCTTCGTACAACGCAGTCCAGGTAGAAGAGTTATGCTGATAGGAAGGTTCGTGATGTGGCTATCATGGAGGGTGAGAAGGTTCTTCTTTGAGTTTAGCCTATGAAGGGTGTGATGAGAATTCGTGATGTGCTTTCATGGAGGGTGAGAAGGTTCTTCTTTGAGTTTAGCCTATGAAGGGTGTGATGAGAGTTGCGAAGAAGGGCAAGTTGAGCCCTTGGTATATTGGTCCATTCGAGGTGTTGGAGAGAGTTGGTGAGATTGCCTAGAGACTTGCTTTGCCACCTTGTTTATCGGGAGTTCACCCGGTGTTTCATATTTTCATGCTTCAGAAGTACTATAAGGATCCATCACACGTGTTGGATTTCAGCTCAGTGTAATTGGACAAGGATTTGAGTTATGAGGAGGAGCTGATTTCCATTTTGGATAGGAAGGTTCTCAAGATGAGGTCAAAGAATATTGCATCAGTGAAGGTCTAGTGGTGAGGTCAACTGGTTGAGGAGGCAACTTGGGAGACCGAGCATGATATGCGAACTAGATATCCTCATCTTTTAATATCCCAATTATGATTCTAAACCCTTTCGAGGATGAACGTTTGTTTAAGAGGGGGAGAATATAGTGACCCAGTCTGTCGTTTTGTGTATTTGAGCCTCATTCCCCTATTTGATATTTCTCGTACACTTCTTTATTGTTTTTTGACTTGTGGGGATGGTTGCTTTGGTTTCAGAATTTTTTTGGAGTAAATGGAAACACTAAGTTCTAAAGTTGGAAGCTCAAATGATAAGAGCTGACCGAGGATTGACTTTTGGGTAAACGATATCGGAATAGTGTTTTGATGGTTCTAATAGGTTCATGTAGTAATTTTGGACTTAGGCATACGTCTAGATTTAGATTTGGAGGTTCCTAGGTTGATTTGGATTTATTTGGCAAAGGTTAGAAATTTGAAGGTTTGGAAGGTTTATAGGTTTGATCGGGAGTTGGATTTGAAGTTATCGGGTTTGGGATTGGTGTTTTGGAAGTTAGGATATGTTTTTTATGTCGTGACTTGTGTGCAAAATTTGGGGTTATTCCGAGTTGGTTAGACGTGGTTCGTCATAAGTTTGGAAGTTAGAAGTTTGCTTAATTCATTAAGCTTGAAGTGAGGTGTGATTTACGGTTTGATGTTATTTTGTATCATTTGAGACCTCGAGTAGGTTTGTGCTATGTTTTGGGACTGTTTGGTGTGAATGGATAGGGTCCCAGTAGGCTCGGGTGAGTTTCAGATGGTTTGATCATTTGAGGTAGGATTGATAGTTCTGGTCTGGTGTTTGCACACCTCCGAGGTTTGGTCTGCAGGTGCTAGTCCGCAAATGCTGACTAGGGATCATAGATGCAAAGGATGGTGGAGGGCAGCAGTGTCCGCAGGTGCGCTTGCGTAGGTGTGAGCTCTATCCGCAGAAGCGCAAGTCTGGTTACAAAAGAGGTAGGTCGGGGCGTTAAGTTGGATCCACATCTGTGAGGATTTTTCCACATATACGATGTAATAGAAGTGACATTTAGGCCGCAGAAGCGAGAATTGCTAGGCAGAGTACTTTTAATCGAGGATTTGACCTAATTTATTATCAGCTGAGATTGGTAACTCGGATTCACATGATTTTTTAGGCGATTTTCACCCAGTCAAATTGGGTAAGTGTTTTAACTTGGATTTGATTATTATTCACAATTCTATCATTGATTTTGACTTTTGGTTTGTGAAATTTAAAGGAGAATATGGATTTTGACTATGATTTTTAAAAATGTAAAATAGAGATTTAAACCTCGAATCAGAGTCGAATTTGGATGAAGCTTGTATATTTAGACTCGTATTCAAATGGGTAGTCGGATTTTATGACTTTTGTCAGGTTAGGGGAGGCGGGCCCGGATTGACTTTTCTGCCATTTAATAAACATTGGAGCTTTATTACTTGAAATCAATTTCTATAGCTGTGTTTGATGTTACTTAGTTTTGTTTTACTAGTTTCGAGCCATTTGGAGGTCGATTCACTTGCGGAGGGACTTCTGGAGTATTAATTATCGCGCTTTAAGGTAAGTATCTTCTCTAGGCTTGGCTCGAGAGTATTGTTTCCGTAGACTATAATGCTTGCTATGTGTTGGGGGTGACGTACATACATGGTGACGAGCATATATACATACACCATGGTATTCATGATTCGGGTAGAATTTAGGCTATTATGTGTCTTGTTTTGCTATCATACCTACTGTTTTTCTGTACTTGTATGACTTCTTGAGCTATTATTCATTTTCAAAATCACG
The DNA here is from genome assembly GCA_002018475.1 of Nicotiana obtusifolia. Lineage (NCBI taxonomy): Eukaryota > Viridiplantae > Streptophyta > Magnoliopsida > Solanales > Solanaceae > Nicotiana > Nicotiana obtusifolia. The sequence continues at coordinate 39,791 of MCJB01048300.1, read as the reverse complement.
TTTAGGCTATGTGCTTACCCGTTTGAGACATTATAGGGCTTATTTTGCTATGTCGAGTTATTTGCCTTTGTTGTAGTCTTACTTTTCGGTCATGATATTATATCCGCGTGTTATTTTACCATTTCTATGTACTTATTGCATGTTATAACACACATTGTTTGTTTCCTTATTTGTGTAATACAGGTTTGAGTGAACTTGTGGCATGTTGGTATAATTTGTGCGGTATATTAATTTCTAATACCGTGAGACATTGGCATATAGTGATTAGAGCAAATTCCTGACTGAACTGGGGCCATAGAGCCGTGATTGATATTGATATTGAGGTGATGCATAATCCAGGTCCTCTATTGGGCTGAGTGATATTGATAGTGAGGTGACGCGTGCACCATGCCATTTAGGATGAGTTATGATGATCGTTGGCTTTTGATCCTATCATGTGCTTGGACTAGGATCCGACCCTCTGGAGTCAGGTGATGACCCGTTATCATTGGGCCTTATGAGTGCAGGCACTTGGTATGTGCTGGGTGAGGAGATTTATGCCAGGCACCCGTACAATGCTGAGGTTTGTTCTTATTTGAGGTTTCAACTGTGAATTCGTTGGTTCGGCATTGTTACTTGTCATGCAGGCATAGAGATGTATTTTTCTCATGCTAGTTGATGCTTTATATCGTGAGATAGATGACATAATTGATTTAATTTGAAAGCATGCCTATTTTATGTTAATGTGACTAAGCTAAACTTGTTATTCTAGAGTTGTTTGTTTCTTTATTGTTGTTATTATTATGTTACTGTTATTGTTAATTATTGGAAGTGGGCAGTAGACTTTGCCAATCTCGTTACTACCTTCAATCCGAGGTCAGACTTGCTACTTACTGAGTACGTAGGGTTGGTTATAGTCATACTATACTCTGCACTTTACGTGTAGATCTTGGTGCTGCTGATAGAGCTGACCGATAGAGAGTTGTACTGGTACTCGATGGTGATTTCAAGGTAGCACTGATATTTCCATCTACAGGCCTTGGAATCCCTTCCTTTACTTTGTTATTATTGTTTATGCACTTCAGAATGCATTGATTCATTATTCTGACCGTCTTCCTATTTACTCTGTAGAGCTCATGTAATTGTTGACACAAGTTCTGGGATGGTATTTCAACTATAGTGTTATATTGCTACAGTCATTTATCATATTCCTCTTTTGAGGCTATTTCCTTATTGTTGTTGAATTTTTTTTCTGTATATTGAATATTGGCTTGCCTAACAAGCAGTGTTAGAGGCTGTCACAATTTTGGTGGGATTTGGGGTTATGACAGTGATGAAAGAACATTGTAAGTGTAGCTTGTTTCGTAGATTTCATTCTCTGACTAGCGATATAGAGCTTGTATTGGCGAAGATTTCTATCTAATCTTTTACCAAAAGGCTATGCGTTAGCTTTCCCTTGAAGGCAATCTAAGAATTTAATAGTCGAGCTTTCTATCAATATATTTTTGGTATTTATTCAATAGAAAAGATATCATGTGAAGATCTTATCATTTGAGACCTCGAGTAGGTTCGTGCTATGTTTTGGGACTGTTTGGTGCAATTGGATAGGGTCCCATTAGGCTCGGGTGAGTTTTAGATGGTTTGATCATTTGAGGTAGGATTGGTAGGTTTGGTCTGGTGTTTGCACACCTCCGAGGTTTGGTCTGCAGGTGCGAGTCCGCAGATGCTGACTAGGGGTCGTAGATGCAAAGGATGGCGGAGGGCAGCAGTGTCCGCAGGTGTGCTTGTGCAGGTGTGAGCTCTATCTGTAGAAGCGTAAGTCTGGCCAAAAAAGCGGCAGGTCGGGGCGTTAAGTTGGATCCGCATCTATGAGGATTTATCCACATATACGATGTAACAGAAGTGACATTTAGGCCGCAGACGCGAGAATTGCTAGTCAGAGTACTTTTAATCGAGGATTTGACCTGCTTTATCATATATTGAGATTGGTAACTCAGATTCAGACAAATTTTAGGTGATTTTCACCCACTTGAATTGGGTAAGTGTTTTAACCTGGGTTTGATTATTATTCACGATTCTATCATTTATTTTGACTTTTGGTTTGTGAAATTTAAAAAAGAGAAATTATGGATTTTGACTATGATTTTAAAAAATGTAAAATAGAGATTTAAACCTCGAATCAGAGTCGGATTTGGATGAAGCTTGTATATTTAGACTCGTATTCAAATGGGTAGTCGGAATTTGTGACTTTTGTCGGGTTAGGGGAGGCGGGCCCGGATTGACTTTTCTTCTACTTAATAAACATTGGAGCTTTATTACTTGAAATCCATTTCTATAGCCGTGTTTGATGTTACTTAATTATTTTTTTACTAGTTTCGAGCCATTTGGAGGTCGATTCACTTGCGAAGGGCCTTTTGGAGTATTAATTATCGCGTTTTAAGGTAAGTATCTTCTCTAGCCTTGGCTCGAGAGCATTGTTCCCGTAGACTATAATGCATGCTATGTGTTGGGGGTGACGTACATACATGGTGACGAGCATATATACATACACTACGGTTTTCATGATCCGGGTAGAATTTACGCTATTATGTGTCTTGTTTTGCTATCATACGTACTATGTTCTCTACTTGTATGACTTCTTGAGCTATTATTCATTTTAAAAATCACGTTTAGGCTATGTGCTTACCCGTTTGAGACATTATAGGGCTATTTTGCTATGTCGCGTTATTTGCCTTGGTTGTAGTCATACTTGTCGGTCATGATATTATATCCGCGTGTCATTTTACCATATCTATGTACTTCTTGCATGTTATAACACACGTTGTTAGTTTCCTTATTTGTGTAATACGGGTTTGAGTGGACTTGTGGCATATTGGTATAATTTGTGCGCTATATTAATTTCTAATACTGTAAGACATTGGAATATAGTGATTAGAGCAAATTCCTGACTGAACTTGGGCCATAGAGCTGTGATTGATATTGATATTGAGGTGATGCATAATCCAGGCCCTCTATTGGGCGTGATTGATATTGATAGTGAGGTGACGCGTGCACCATGCCATTTAGGATGAGTTATGATGATCGTTGACTTTTGATCCTATCATGTGCTTGGACTAGGATCAGCCCCTCTGGAGTCAGGTGATAACCCGTAGTCGTTGGGCCTTATGAGTGCATGCACTTTGTATGTGATGGGTGAGGAGATTTATGGCAGGCACCCGTATAATGCTGAGGTTTGTTCTTATTTGAGGTTTCAACTGTGAATTTGTTGGTTTGGCATTGTTACTTGTCATGCAGGCATAGAGATGTATTTTTCTCATGCTAGTTGATGCTTTATATCTTGAGATAGATGACTTAATTGATTTAATTTGAAAGCATGCCTTTTTTCTGGTAATGTGACTAAGCTGAACTTGTTATTCTAGAGTTGTTTTTTCCTTTATTATTGTTATTATTATGTTACTGTTTATTGTTAATTGTTGGAAGTGGGTAGTGGACTTTGCCAATCTCTTCACTATATTCAATCCGAGGTCGGACTTGCTACTTACTGAGTACATAGGGTCGGTTATACTCATACTATACTCTGCACTTTACGTGTAGATCTAGGTGCTGCCGATAGAGCTAATCGGTAGTGTGTTGCACCGGTACCTGATGGTGATTTCAAGGTAGCACTGATATTTCCGTCTACAGGCCTTGGAGTCCCTTCCTTTACCTTTGTTATTATAGTTTATGCACTTCAGATTGCATTGTATCATTATTCTGACCGTTGTACTTATTTACTCTGTAGAGCTCGTGTAATTGTTGACACAAGTTCTGGGGTGGTATTTCAACTATAGTGCTATATTTCTACAGTCATTTATCATATTCCTCTTTTGAGACTATTTCCTTATTGTTGTTGAATTTTTCTTCTGTATATTGAATGTTGGGTTGCCTAACAAGCAGTGCTTGAGGCTGTCACAGCATTGTGGGATTTGGGGTTATGACACTGATGAAAGAACTTTGCCAGTGTAGCTTGTTTCGTAGATTTCATTCTCTGACTAGCGATATAGAGCTTGTATTGGCAAAGATTTGTACCTAATCTTTTACACAAAGGCTATGCAATAGCTTTCTCTTGAAGGCAATCTAAGAATTTAGTAGTTCAGCTTTCTATCAATATATTTTTGGTATTTATTCAATAGAAAAGATATCATGTGAAGATCTTATCATTTGAGACCTCGAGTAGGTTCGTGCTATTTTTTGGGACTGTTTGGTCTGGTTGGATAGGGTCCCATTAGGCTCGGGTGAGTTTCAGATGGTTTGATCATTTGAGGTAGGATTGGTAGTTCTGGTCTGGTGCTTGCACATCTCCGAGGTTTGGTCTGCAGGTGCGAGTCCGCAGATGCTGACTAGGGGTCGTAGATGCAAGGATGGTGGAGGGCAGCAGTGTCCGCAAGTGCAGAGATTTGCGCGCAGGTGCGCTTGTGCAGGTGTGGGCTCTATCCGCAGAAGCGCAAGTCTGGCCACAAAAGCGACAGGTCGGGGCTTTAAGTTGCATGCACATCTATGAGGATTTTTCCACATATACGATGTAACAGAAGTGACATTTAGGCCGCAGAAGCGAGAATTGCTAGGCAGAGTACCTTTAATCGAGGATTTGACTTGATTTATCATATTTTGAGATTGGTAACTCAGATTCAGACGATTGTTTAGGCAATTTTCACCCACTTGAATTGGGTAAGTGTTTTAACTTGGATTTGATTATTATTCACGATTCCATCATTGATTTTGACTTTTGGTTTGTGAAATTTAAATGAGAAATTATGGATTTTGACTATTATTTTAAAAAATGTAAAATAGAGATTTAAACCTCGAATCAGAGTCGGATTTGGATGAAGCTTGTATATTTAGATTCGTATTCAAATGGGTAGTCGGAACTTGTGACTTTTGTTGGGTTAGGGGAGGTGGACCCGGATTGACTTTTCTTCTACTTAATAAACATTGGAGCTTTATTACTTGAAATCAATTTCTATAGCCGTGTTTGATGTTACTTAATTATTTTTTTTACTAGTTTCGAGCCATTTGGAGGTCGATTCACTTGCGAAGGGCCTTTTGGAGTATTAATTATCACGCTTTAAGGTAAGTATATTCTCTAGGCTTGGCTCGAGAGTATTGTTCCCATAGACTGTAATGCTTGCTATGTGTTGGGGGTGACGTACATACATGGTGACGAACGTATATGCGTACACCATGGTATTCATGATCCGAGTAGAATTTAGGTTATTATATGTCTTATTTTGCTATCATACCTACTGTTTTTCTCTACTTGTATGACTTCTTGAGCTATTATTCATTTTAAAAATCACGTTTAGGCTATGTGCTTACCCGTTTGAGACATTATAGGGCTATTTTGCTATGTCGCGTTATTTGCCTTGGTTGTAGTCATACTTGTCGGTCATGATATTATATCCGCGTGTCATTTTACCATTTCTATGTACTTCTTGCATGTTATAACACACATTGTTAGTTTCCTTATTTGAGTAATACGGATTTGAGTGGACTTGTGACATGTTGGTGTAATTTATGCGGTATATTAATTTCTAATACTGTGAGACATTGTCATATAGTTATTAGAGCAAATTCCTGACTGAATTGGGGCCATAGAGCCGTGATTGACATTGATATTGAGGTGCTGCATAATCCAGGCCCTCTATTGGGTTGAGTGATATTGATAGTGAGGTGACGCGTGCACCGTGCCATTTAGGATGAGTTATGATGATCGTTGACTTTTGATCCTATCATGTGCTTGGACTGGGATCAGCCCCTCTGGAGTCAGGTGATAACCCGTGGTCGTTGGGCCTTATGAGTGCATGCACTTGGTATGTGATGGGTGAGGAGATTTATGGCAGGCACCCGTACAATGCTGAGGTTTGTTCTTATTTGAGGTTTCAACTGTGAATTCGTTGGTTTAGCATTGTTACTTGTCATGCAGGCATAGAGATGTATTTTTCTCATGCTAGTTGATGCTTTATATCTTGAGATAGTTGACTTAATTGATTTAATTTGAAAGCATGCCTTTTTTCTGGTAATGTGACTAAGCTGAACTTGTTATTCTGGAGTTGTTTTTTTCCTTTATTATTGTTATTATTATGTTACTGTTTATTGTTAATTGTTGGAAGTGGGTAGTAGAATCTGGGGATTCCAAGCGGGCACGGGGTTGACTTTTGATGACTTTTTCTGAAATCATTAAAGATTGAATCTATTTCACTCATGTATAGTTTCTATAGCTTATTTTGAATTGTTTGAACAATATTTGGTTAGATTCGATTGGTTTGAAGGTGAGTTTTAGAGGAAAGGCCCAAGTTGAGCCTTTATTTGATTGCGGAGCGAGGTAAGTGTCGTGGTTAATCTTGACTTGAGAGATTACGACTTATTTGCCTATTTGCTACGTGTTTAATGTGTGGGTATACCGTATGTGTGAGGTGACAAGTACCTATGCGTTGTTGTTGGGTTACAGCACGTGGGTGAAACTTATTTCCTTGTGATTTTTTTCCTCTTTAATTATGATATCTATGCTTAGGTTAGGTTATTACTTATTTGATCATTCCTTCCGTAATTATTGTTTATTTAGTAATTGTTGATTATTTTAGAAGTTGAAGTTTGGTATCTTGGCATCATATTTGGCGTTAAATACAAATCTGCGTAGTATTTACTTCCTGAATTTATATTATCTTTATTACATGATAAGGAAGAGTGTTAAAGCTCGAAGGGTGATGCCGAGCCATTGCATTTATCTCGTTTATTGATTTATACATAGTGAGGAAGAGAGTCAAAACACGAAGGGTGATGCCGTGCCACTTATATCATTTATTCATTATATTATGGTGAAGAAGAGAGTCAAAGCATGGAGGGTGATGTCATGCCATTTCATTATAATCAATTTATTTGTCTTCATTGTTGATGAATTATTTGGCTGTTACGTGATGTTATTCCCTCTGTAGTTATCGTATCCTTCCCCTTTCGCATGTCCCCTCCCAGTTTGTACATTGGTAATCTATATTTCGTTACTGCTTCGTATATATACACTTGTACATGTTTAATTACGTACGTGTCCTATCATAGCCTCGTCACTACCTCGTCGAGATTAGGCTCGACACTTACAGAGTACATTGGGTCGGTTCTACTCATACTACAGTTCTGCACTTCTTCTATAGATCTGGTATTGGTCCCAGGTGCATGAGGTACGTCATCTTGGATCATTGCATACAGAGATTTGAGGTAGATCTGCTGGCGTCCGCAAAACTTAGAGTCCCCTTCCTCTTCCCTCTTTTACTGTTCATTTTCTTCGAAACAGTTGTATTTATTTCTGACTCTGTTTGTAGAACTTATAATTGCTCGTGTACTCGTGACTCCAGATCTTTCAGAGTAGATATTATTCCATGACTTATGCTAGTATTGTATTAGATTGAGTTCTTATCTCTCGTTATTTATCATCATTTTGATTAAACTGTTAAAATTTGTCTATTTAACTATCTCGCGTCGGCTTGCCTAGCAAGTGGATGTTAGGCGCCATCATGACCGTGAGGTTGGGATTCCGGGTCGTGACAAGCAGAAAGACAAAGATTATAGGTAGCTTTGCATATATTCCAGTTGGTGAGAGACCACTAGCATTGGATGTTCAGGCTTTGGCCATTTGGTTCATAGGGTTAGATGTTTTCAAACCTAGCAGGGTTCTTGCTTGCGTGGTTTCTCGTTTTTCTTTGTATGAGCGCATTACAGCGTTTCAGTATGACGGCCTTTATTTTCCTATCCTTAAGGACATGGTGCATCATGGTGATGCGAAGGAGGTTTCTATTGGAGATGATGGAGTGTTGTAGATATAGGATCATATTTTTGTGCCCAACGTGGATGGGTTGCATGAGTTGATTCTCGACGAGGCCCACAGTTCATGGTATTCTATTCATCCGAGTGTCGCCAAGACGTATCAGTATTTGAGGCAACACTATTGGTGGAGAAGAATGAGGAAAGATATAGTGGGGTTTGTGGCTCGGCGTTTGAACTACCAGCAGGTGAAGTACAAGCATCAGAGGCCGAGCAGCATGCTTCAGATGTTTGAGATTCCCAAGTGGAAGTGGGAGCATATTACCATGGATTTCGTTGTTGGGCTCCCACGGACTTTGAAGAAACTCAACGTAGTGTGGGTTATTATGGGTAGACTGACCAAGTCTGCACACTTCATTCTGGTTGTGACTACCTATTCTTCAGAGAAGCTGGCTCATATCTATATTTGTGTGATTTTTCATCTTCATGGTGTGTCGGTGTCTATTATGTCTTATTGAGGCAGCAATTCATGTCGCAATTTTGGAGAGAATTGCGTCGAGATTTAGGCATGCGGGTTGAGTTGAGTACATCATTTAACCCCCCCCCCCCCCACAGTTGGACGGGCAGTCTGAGCGCACCATTCAGATCTTGGAGGACATTCTACGCGCCTGTGTTATGGATTTTAGAGGTTCATAGGTTCAGTTCTTACCCCTTGCAGAGTTTGCCTACAACAACAACTACCAATCGAGTATTCAAATGGCTCCTTATAAGGCCTTATATGGGAGGCGGTGTCGTTCTCTGGTTGAATGGTTTGAGCCGGGAGAGGCTAGGTTGTTGGGCACTGATTTGGTTTGGGATGCGTTGGAGAAAGTCAAGTTGATTCAAGATAGGCTTCATACAACCCAGTCTAGACCGAAGAGTTACGCTGATCGAAAGGCTTGTGATGATTCATATATGGTTGGTTAGAAGGTTTTTTTTAGATTTTCCCCCATGAAGGGTGTGATGAGATTTGGGAAGAAAGGCAAGTTGAGCCCTCGGTGTATTGTCCCCTTTGAGGTGCTTGAGAGAGTTGGACAGGTGGCCTACAAGCTTGCATTGCCAACTAGTTTATCGGGGGTTCACCCAGTGCTTCTTATTTCCATTCTCCGAGAGTATTATGGTGATACGTCACACGTTTTGGACTTCAGCATGTTTCAGTAAGATGGAGATTTTACTTATGATGTGGATCCGATGGCTATTTTGGATCGGCAGGTTCGAAAGTTGCCAAAGAATATAACATCAGTGAAGGTCCAATGGAGAGGTCAACCAGTCAAGGAGGCTACTTGGGAAACTAAGAGGGAGATGCAGAGCAGCTATCCACATCTATTTGAGACTCTAGGTATAATTCTAGACTAATTTGAGAATGAGCGTTTGTTTAAGAGGGGGAGAATGTAATGACCTGGCCGGCCGTTGCTGAATTGTAGCCCCATACCCCTATTTATTGCATCTTCAATGTTCATTTATCGTTATGTGACTTGCCGGGGTGATTGGTTTGGTTTGGTGGAAGTTTTGCAGTGAATTGGGACACTTAGTCCTAAGGTTGAAGGCTTAAGTTGAAAGAGTTGCTCGGAGTTTGACTTTTGGGTATATGAATCCAAAATGGAGTTTTGATGTTTCCAATAGCTTCGTATGGTGATTTTTCACTTAGGAGTATGTCCGAATATTGATTTGGAGATCCGTAGGTTAGTTTGGGGCTTTTTGATAAAAGTTGAAGGTTTGGAATATTGAGAGGTTTGAACGAGAGTTTACTTTGTTGAAAACGGGTTAGGATTTCGGTTCTAGGAGTTGAAATAGGTCCATTGTGTCATTTGGGACTAGTGTGAAAAATTTGAGGTCACTCGGAGTTGATTTGATTTGGTTCGACATCGGTTTTAGAAGTTAGAAGTTCATTAGTTTCACTAGGCTTGAATTAGGGTGCCATTTGTGATTTGGATGTTGTTTGATGTGATTTGAGGTTTTGACTAAGTTCGTATCATGTTTTAGGACTTGTTGGTATGTTTGGATGGGGTCCCGGGAGCCCCGGGGTGTTTCGGATGAGTTTCAGACAATTTTCTTCATGTTTTGACTACTGATATGATATCTGATGTGGCTTCTTCGCGTTCGCGACACAAGGGTCGCGTTCGTGTAGTGTTGTTGATCGCAGGTGGTTTTTGCTCTTCTCGTTCGCGACACAGGGGTCGCGTTCTCGAAGGCTTGATGAGGTTGTGCATCACGATCACAAGCAGGGAGCCGCGTTCGCATAGAAGGAAGGCCGGCTTGGGGGCATAAAGTAATTAACCTTCACGTTCGGGGGTGTGGTATCACGTTCCCGTAGACATGGGGGTTGATGGTCATCGCGTTTGCGACTGGGTCATCACGTTTGCGAAGGCAGATTGGCAGCTGGGGAGATTTGTGCTTCGCGAACGCGAGTCAACTTCCGCGTTCGCGAACAGGAAAGGATTGGGTAGATTGTTAAAAACCCATTTTGAGGGTTAGAGTTATTATATCATATTTTGAGTTGTAGAGCTCGGTTTTGGGCGATTTTTTAGGGGATTTTCGAGATTTGGATCGGGGTAAGTATTTTTAACTCAGATTTGTTCATTATTCATGATTCCATCTTTGTTTTTATCATTTATTTGGGGATTTGAAGTAGAGAAATTGGGGATTTTGAAAGAACTTTTAAAAAAAGAAAACTGAGAATTTGAAGGTCGATTTGGAGTCGAAATTGGATGAAATTTGTATGGTTGGACTCATATCGGAGGGCTTCTGATGTGTGAACCTGGGGTTGACTTTTTGGATTGACATTTTGATTTTTGATAAAGATTGGAACTGTATTGTTTGAAATTTTGTCACAACCTAGAATTCCCACCCTTGGGAACGTGATGTCGCCTAACATTTCACTTGCTAGGCAAGCCAACGTTAGGTATATTTACTAGAACTTTTTTAAAAATTAAAATTAAATCAAAAATCAATAAGCTGAATAAAATTGAAATAGAGTGAATAAACTAAAATAATGATGATATCCAAATACAATCACGTAACTGGTGTCACAAGTACACGAGCGACTAGAGTACTACATATAGCAGTCTGAATAAAAGCATAACTATCTGGATGGAAATAAACAACTAAGGTAATGTAGAAGGGGACTTCAGGGCTGCGAATGCTGTGCAGCTGTACCTCAAGTCTCCATCAAGCACTGGATGCGAGCAATCTACTAACCGCCGCTAGGACCAACTCCAAAATCTGCACAAGAAGTGCAGAGTGTAGTGTACAACCTACCCCATGTACTCTATAAGTGCTGAGCCTAACCTCGAAAAAGTAGTGACGAGGCTAAGACGAGTCACTTACAATAACCCGTACGCAGTATAATAATAATAATAGGAAAGGAAAACAAGAAAAGTAAGGCTTGACTCATAAAGAAGAACTCAATTCCTATAATCGGAGAACCCGGAATAACCGATCTCATAATTTAATGTAACAACACCGAAAATCAACTCAATAACAACAATGAATATAACACACAAAATCTGTTGCGGCGCGCACCCCGATCCTACCATAAACACACAATCCTCCCTTATTTCACCATATCAATATCAAGAAACACATATAAAATCCGATGTGGCGGGCAACCCGATCCCACCATATCATCATAATCAATATATTATCCTTCCTTATTTGACCATGTCACAATTTATCAATAACAAGTATACGTACACAACCGTTGATCCCACCATATCAACATCAAAATCCTCCCGTATTCCACCATACCACAACCATTACGGTGTGCAATCCGATCCATAAAAAAAATTCAATAAATGAAATCAACCCAACAACTCAATACACAAGAATCTCTACGATTAAAGAATATGAAAGCAAAACAATAAAGGAACCAGGTACTAATCAAAGGAAGGCTGCAAATAATACAAGAGCAACAAAACAAGCCACGTATGTGACAGTTAAAGTGTATAAGTAAGACAATTAATTCAAGTTGAAGTTAATCATGGAGCCATGGAAGGAACAAACATTTCAATATGGGCATAATTAATGACAAGTAACAACTTACGGCATAAAAAGCTATCAAATCATGTAACAATTAAGAATGGAATAAGATAATTAATGAAATACGAGAAAGCATGGAAACAATTATTTTGACGGCGTATATACACTCGTCACCTCACATATGCATCTTTACACACGTAATTCACATAAAATATAGTTCAAGGGTTCATAATTCCCTCAAATTAATGTTAGACCCAATACTTACCAAATCAAAGCTCAACCAGGGCCTTTCCTGTAATATTCGCCTCCAAACCAACCAAATCTAACCAAAATTGACTTAACGTCATCAAACAATGTTAGGCCAAACAATTACAATAGATAAAGCCAGAATCTTTACACTTTTCTCAAAAAGTCAACAAAAGTCAATCCCGTGCCCACTTGGTCAGAACTCGAGATTCAGACAAAAAATCAATTACCCATTCACCCCCGAGCCCAATTATGTGATTAGTTTCGAAATCCAACCTCAATTTGAGGTCTAAATCTCAATTTTACAAAAACCCTCAGTTCTAACCAAATCCCTATTTTCTACCATGAAAGAGTATAAATTAAGGTTAGAAATCAATGGGTGTTGATGGAAATGGAAGAAAACGAGTTAAAATATACTAACCTATAAAGTGGGGATGGAATTCTTCTTCAAAATCGCCTCTAGGCCGAGCTCTGAGGTGAAGATGATGGAAAATGAAGAAAAACTCGTCTTTGGGACATTTAAGTCACTAGGCATCAGGCCTTCTTTGTATTCACGAAGGGCCTGATGCGATCGTGAAGTGCAGCGGCCCAAGTGCCCTCTACGTTCGCGAGATTCCCTGCGCGTTCGCGATGGCTCTGCCCTCTGGCCTTCGCGTTCGCGACCCTTCGATCAAGTTCACGTAGAACTCACAGCTGATCACCTTCCAGGCTCATACCGATCTCGTTCGTGTAGTTTTGGTCATGTTCACGAAGGGTGATCCCATAACTGCTTTGCGTTGCGAACTCAACCTTGTGTTTGCATAGAGGAAATCCTACCCCAGCACAGGTTACTCTTCGCGATCGCAAGAGTGGCTTCGTGATCGCTAATGTAACGACCCGATTGGTCATTTTAATCTTTAGCAGGTCTTGTGGTGGTTTGAGAACTTAAGTAGCTTCACTTCATGTTTGATGACTTGTACGTGTGGTTGAAATTGAATTTCGGGAGGTTGGGGGGTTGATACAGATGGAACATTCTCAATTCGGAAGCTTTAAGTTGGACGAGTTGACCAAAGTTTGACTTTTGAGTAAACGATCTTAGAATTGGGATTTGAAGGTTCCAATAGGTTCGTATGATGATTTCGGACTTGGGCGTATGTTCGGGTTGAGTATCGGGTGGTCCGGGAGCATTTCAGCGCTTATCGTGGAAGGCTTTAAATTCGAAGGTTTTAGAATTTCCTAATTTGGTTTGAATTGAACTTGGTGTTATCGATGTCCGTTTGAGGTTTTGAGCTTTGGAATAGGTTCGTATCGTGATTTATGACTTGTACATAAAATTTGGCGTCATTCCGGAATGTTTAAGTGTAACTCGGACGAGTTCATCGAAGATTGAATGTTTGAAAGCACTAGACATCAGAATCCCTGAAACCAGCAATTGCCTAAGTGCAAAAATCACTCCGTAGCCTATCCGATACTCACCCGAGACCCTTGGGCTCAAAACCAAACATGCACATAAGTGCACCAAATCAGTACACAACAACCGAGCCTCTCCACGGCTCAAACCAACTAACTGGCGAACTGCACCGCCTCCCCTACAACGCCTCATAGGGAGCCATCTGAATACTCGACTGGTAGTTATTGTTGTACGCAAACTCCACAAGTGACAAGAATGATCCCAAGAACCGTCGAAATCCATGACGCAAGCGCGAAGCATATCCTCCAATATCTGAATAGTGCGCTCGGACTATCCGTCCGTCTGAGGGTGAAATGCTGTACTAAACTCAACTCGTGTGCCTAACTCACACTGTACGACCCTCTAAAAGTGCGAGGTGAACGCGTACCTCGATCAGAAATGGACACGTGTAACACCATGAAGATGGACGATCTCGTGGATATAAATCTCAGCCAACCGCTCTGAAGAATAAGAACTGCCACTGGAATGAAATGAGCCGATTTGGTCAACCTGTCCATATTGATCCAAACTGCGTCGAACTTTTTCTGAGTCCGTGGGAGCCCATCAACAAAATCCATGGTCATACAGTCCTACTTCCCCTCAAGAATCTCTAGCCTCTGAAGTAAACCGCCAGGCCTCTGATGCTCGTACTTTACTTGTCACAATTCAGACACCGAGCTACATATGCAACTATGTCCTTCTTCATTCCCCTCCACCAATAATGCTACTGCAAGTCTTAATACATCTTGGTAGCACCCGGACGAATGGAGTACCAGGAACTGAGGGCCTCCTCGAGAATCAACTCACGAAGCCCATCCACATTGGGCACACAAATCCGACCCTGCATTCGCAACATCCCATCTCCCCAGTAACATGTTTGGCACCACCATGCCGTGTCGTGTCCTTAAGAATAAGAAGATAGTGGTCATCATACTAACGCTCTCTGATGCACTCATACAAAGTAGACCGAGAGACTGTGCAAGCTAGAGCACGATTGGGCTCCAAAACATCTAACTTCTGAAAGCTCAACTCACACTCATCGGACAACTTGAACGGAGCACCCTTCTGGGTCAATCTAGTTAAAGGGGTTGCTATGGATGAAAACCCCTCCACGAACCGGCGATTATAACTCGCCAAACCCAGGAAACTCCGAATCTCTGTAGGTGAAGTGGGTCTATGCCAGCTCTGAGCTACCTCAATCTTCTTGGGATCCACTTTTATGCCCTCGACCAATACAACTTGCCTTAAAAAGGTGATTGAGTCTAACCAAAACTCATACTTTGAAGATGCTGCTTATGCTCCTCTCGACTGCGTAGTAGATCAAGATATTATCAATGAATACGATCACAAAAGAATCCAAATAGGTCTTGAATACCCGATTAATCAAATCCATAAATGCTGCTGGGGCATTTGTCAACCCATATAACATCACTAAGAACTCGTAATGCCCATACCAAGTCCGTAAAGTCGTCTTAGGGACATCTGATTCCCTAATATTAAACTAATGGTAGCCAGACCTCAAACCAATCTTCGAAAATACCTTGGCACCCTGAAGCTGATCAAATAAGTCATCAATCCTCGGCAACGGATACTTATTCTTGATGGTGACTTTTTTCAACTGCCGGTAGTCTATACACATCCTCATTGAACTATCTTTCTTCTTCGCAAACAACACCGGCGCACTCCAGGGCGAGACACTAGGTCTAATGAATCCTTGATCAAGCAAACCTTGCAACTGCTCCTTTAGTTCCTTCAACTCAGGCGGGGCCATACGGTATGATTGAATAGCAATGGGCCGAGTGCCCAGAGCCAAATCAATACAGAAGTAAATATCTTTGTCAGGTGGCGTCCCCTACAGATTTGCAGGAAACACCTCTGGAAACTCACGTACAACTAGTACCGAATCCATGGAAGGAACCTCCGCACTAGAATTACGAATAAACACCAAATAAGCTAAACATCCCTTCTCGACCATACGTCGAGCCTTGACATAAGAAATAACCCTGCTGGTAGAATGGCCAGAAGTCCCTCTCCACTCTAATCGAGGCAACCTCAGCATGGCTAAGGTCACCGTCTTGGTGTGACAGTCCATTATAGCATGATAAGGTGACAACCAATCCATGCCCAAAATAACATCAATGTCTACCATATAAAGAAGTAGGAGATCTACATTAGTCTCAAGACTCTCACAGTAATCACACACAAGCTATAGACACAATCTACAATAATAGAATCTCCCACAGGCGTGGACACATACATAGGAGCACTCAAAGAATCACGAGGCACAATCAGATATGAAACAAAATAGGATGACACCTAGGAATAAATAGAGCCCTGATCAAATAGAACTGAAGCATCTGTGTGGCAAACTGGAACAATACCTGTGATGACAGCATTAGATGACTTGGCCTCAGGTCTAGCTAGGAATGCATAAAACCAGGGTTGGGCCCCACTACTCTAACCTCAGTCTCTCGGACGGCCTCTAGTTGGCCTCCACCTCTAATGGCCTGACCTCTACCTCTAACGACCTGTCTTCCACCATTGGCTACCTGACCCCTGCCCCTAGCTAGCTGAGTAGGCGGTGAAGTAAATGGTACCAAAACCATGGCACGAGAACTCTGACGTGGCATGATTCTCAACAATCGATTTCATCCCGAGTTGATTTGATATGTTTCGACGCGTGTTTTGGAAGTTGAATGTTCAAAGTTCATTAATTTTGATTTGAGGTACGATTCATCATTTTGATGTTGTTATGCATGATTCGAGGACTCGAGTAGGTTTGCGTTATGTTATTGGACTAGTTGGTATGTTCAAACGGTGTCCCAAGTGGCTCGGAAGAGTTTCAAATGAGGTTAAGATCATTTGGATTAATTTTGGCTAGGACTGCCGGTGGCACGATCTAGTGTGATCCTACCTGTGGCTGGTTTTGCGCATGTGCGATGGTCGTAGAAGCGACAAAGGAGTTGTAGAAGCAAGGTGAGAGCTAGGTGAGGAAGATTGCATAAGCGAAGATTCCGGCGCAGGTGCGGATGCGCAAGTGCAATGGGCTGGAGCGCAGGAGCAAGGTCTTGCGCAGGAGCGGATGGTGACTTGCACTTGCAATGTCACAGAAGCGGATATTTTCTCCGCAGGTGCGAGGGTTGAGTTTTAGTTGGTTCCACAGAAGCGGATGTACAATCGCAGAAGCAGCTTATTTGTTCGGAAAAGCGAATATGCCTAGGCAGAAGCTATATATCGATGGCTTGGCCATTTTATTCACATTTTGAGTTGGAGACCTCCGATTTGAGCAATTTTGGAGGCAAATTTCATCACAAATATCAATCTTCGTTTTTGGTAATTGGATTATGAATTTTAAAGAGAAATTTGGGGGGTTTTGTCTTAAGTTTCATAGGGTGAATTTTTGAGTTTTGAACATCGATTTGGAGTCGGATTTGAGTGACACTAGTTTGGTTGGACTCGTAATTGAATAGCTTGTCGGATTTTATAGGTTTTGTCGAGTTCCGAAGCGCGGGCTCGGGTTTTTACTTTTTTGTTGACTTTGGGGTTTTGAGTATTCTACCTTTATCATTTGGAATTGTTTCCTTAGACTTTATTTGATATATTTGAGTTGCTTTTGGCTATTTTCGATCCGTTCGAAAGTCGGTACGCACGGGATGGCGTTTGTGAAGCATCGTTTGGCTTACTCGGTGTTGGATTTGGCTTGTTCAAGGTAAGTAACACTTCTAAACATGGTGCTGAAGGTATGAAACCCCGAATTACATGCAATGTGATTGATGTTGACGTTACACGCATGCTAGGTGACGGGTATGTGGGCATTCACCGTAGTAATTGTGATTTAGCCGATTCCATGGAACTGTATAGCTATGTTATCTGAAAATTTTTACTGTACTCTATGTGATAGAGCACTTGAGTTGTGATTTATGCTAGGAATCATGTTTAGGCTATATGCTAGTACTATTGGGACCCACAGTGGTCGTTATTTGCTGTTGAGTTATTTGCTTAAGTGCACTTATGTGCTCGGTCGCATTCATCATTACATATGATATCTCCGTCTTTGTTATTGTATATTGTCATATCCTGTATCATTGATTTGGGCTGCTTAGCATGAGTGTTGTGAGCCCGAGAGTCCGGAGAGATTGATGACTGAGTGAGGCTGCAGGCCTGTTTTGAGTGATAATTATATTCGAATTCTGTTCATTTATCTTTAAAACAGATGCTGCACTTATTTCAATTCAGTTTTGTGAAAATCTAAATCTTAGAAGCTCATGATACAGTCCTTGAAAAATTCTTTGTATAAAAGCAGTTCTATTATCTTATCTTCTCTAAATAAATCTCATTAAACTGGATAGTTGTTTATTGGCTTACCTAGCGGGTTGGATTAGATGCCATCACGACTAGTTGGATTTTGAGTTGTGACAAGTATATGCTTTGTAGGATTTATGTGGCAATTTCGTTACACGTTATCAACATATCATCCACATATAAACAAACAATAACTACTTGATTTGAAGTATTATTAATATAAATATATTTGTCACACTCATTAATATTAAAACCATTTGACAACATCATATTGCAAAAGTTTACATGTCATTGTTTGAGTACTTATTTTAATCCGTAAAGAGACTTAATAAGTATATACACCTTCTTTTCTTTTTCGAAAACAACAGATCTTTCAGGTTGTTCCGTAAAGATTTCTTCCTCCAAATATCCATTTAAGAAGACTGTTTTTACATTCATTTGATGGATTTCAAGATCGTACACGGCGATCAATGTTATTAACATCTGAATATATGTAATTTTCGTAATCAACGAGATCAAAATAATCAAGACTTTTCCGTTGTTTATATCTTTTGAAAATAAATCTTGCCTTATATTTGTCAGTAGTACCATAATCTTTTATTTTTCTTTTAGAAATCTATTTGAAACCCAATGCTTTATTCCATAAAAGAAGATCAACCAACTTCTGGGTATGATTTTTTAATATGAATTTCACATCACTATTAACTGTATCTTTCCGAAATTATGATTATGAGGAAGATATATTTTCTTTAAAAGTTTGATGCTCTTTTTTAAATTAATATATCAGAAATATAGTCCAAAGAAGTAGATGTCCTTTGTTGCTTGATAAGTCTTAGATCTTATTTGTTATATATATTTTCCTTTGTTCTTTCCAGGGTCGTTTATATCATTAGATAGATGGTTCATATTCTTTTTCATACGGATATATATATATATATATATATATATATATATAAAATAATCTGTATTTTTTGATTCTATTACCATATTAAAATGACTATTAGAATTCTTTTTGTTATGTGAATCAACCAATAGGCTTTACTATTCTTAGCATATCCTACGAAAAAACAACGAATGATTTTTTGTCCTATCTGTACTCTTTTGAGTTTAGGAGCATGCACTTCTACTAAACTCTTCCCCTCTACTTTGAAATATTTCAAGTTAAGCTTCTTTCTTTCAATTTTTTATATGGAATAGATTGTATTTTCCTACGGGAAAGCACTCAATTGGGTATTCGATTAATCATAAGAATAGCCCCTCACAGGTTTGGTAAACCAAAACTTATCAATAAGACATTTATCATCTCTTTTAGAATTCCATCGGATTGTGGTATGTATGAATTAAGTCTAATGAAATTTGACTTCCTTTCTACTAACTTATAGGGATGTTTAACATACTTTGATTCATCACATACTTGATATTTTGATTTATTGTATGCAAACTTAGTCAACTTCAAAATTTATCATTTTTCGTAATGTTTTATAATTGACATATTCCAAACATACATGCCATAAATTAATTAACTCAAGTATTGTAGCGACCGAGTCGGTCATTATTAGTATTTGCATTCCGTTCAGCTGTTTGAAGTCTTGAGTAGCTTCTTTTGATGTATTATGACTTGCGTGTATCGTCGGTTTTGATTTTCAGGTGTTTCGAGATTGATTTGGAAAAATAATTTTCAACTAGGAAGCTTTAAGTTGGAAGAGTTGACCAAGTTTGACTTTTGTGTATTTGACCCCGTATTGGAGATTTGATGGTTCCTTTAGGTCTGGGTGGTGATTTCAGACTTGCGCATATGCCCGAATTTGCATTTGGATATTTCTAGAAGGTTTCAGCATTATTTGGTGAAAAGTTGGCAATTTGAAGGTTTGGAATATTCATAAGCTTGATTGGGAGTTGACTTTGATGATATTGGATTTAGATTGTTGTTCCAGGAATTGGAATAGCTTCAATATGTCATTTGGGACTTGTGTGCAAAATTTGGCGTCATTCTGAGTTGGTTTGATAAGGTTCGACATGAGTTTTTGAAGTTAAAAGTTCAAACATTCATTAAGTTTGATTTTTAGGTGCGAATCGTGGTTTTAACATTGTTATGTGTGCTTTGAGGCCTCGAGTAGGTCTGTTTTATGTTATAAGACTTAGTTGTATGTTCGGACGAGTTCCCTAGGAACTCGGGCGTGTTTCAGATTTTCTTCGGACCATTTTTCTTCATATTTTCATTGTTGGTTTCTACTAGTGTCTGATGCCTTAGTTGTTCTTTGCGATTGCGAAGAAGAAGACGTGATCGTGTGAGGTAAAGTATGGAGCTGGGATTTCTACTTCGCGTTCGCGAGGTATAGAACGCGTTCACGTAGTTAAGGAAACTAGAGCACCGCGTTTGCGAAGGAAGAACCACAGTCGCGTAGTATTGAGACGGGGAGCTGGAAGCTAGTGATTTCTCTTTTGCGACCACGGAGAGCTGGCATCTGTGGGAATTGCATTAGTATGAGGAGGCTCGCGAATGCGTAGAGCATTTCAGGGCAGTGTATTATTCTTCTTCGCGATCGCGATGGTATTTTCACGATCGTGACTCATAAATTCGTCCAGTGATTATAAGTACTCTATTTTCGGAGGTTTCGGATATTTTAGCATATTTTTGAGCTACGGCACTCGGATTGAGGCCATTATTGAGGCAATTTTCACCACAAGGATTGGGGTAAGTGATTTATGCTCGCTATTGATTTTATTCTGTGATTCCATCTTTGTTTTTGGCATTTGATTAATGATTTCAAAAGAGAAAATTTGGGGTTGTTTGTCTAAACTTTCCTAAAGTAAATCTTTGAGTTTTGAACATCGATTCCGAGTCGGATTTGAGTGATAGTATGGATGGACTCGTAACTGAATGAGTTATCGGATTTTGTGAGTTTTGTCGGGTTCCAAGGTGCAGGCCCGTGTTTGATTTTTTGTTAACTTTGGACTTTTGATTATAGATTGAACCTTTATCGATTGGGTTTGTTTCCTTTGGCATTATTTGATATTCTTGAGTTGCTTTTGCCTAGTTTCAAGCTGTTCGGAGGTTGGTACATGTGGGATAACATTTCTAGAGTATTGTTTAGCTTGTTCGGTATTGGATTCGGCTTGCTCGAGGTAAGTAACTTATCTAATCTTGGATTTGAGGGTATTCAACCCTGGGAACTGTGTTATAAGAGATGTATGGAGGTGACACACACGCTAGGTGACGAGCGAGACGGTGTATACTGAGGAAATCATGATTCTAGTCGACTATTGGATTATGAATGGACTTGCTTTGTTGTTATATATCTTGTCACATCCATGTTTCCCCTACATGTTTGATTCTATGAGTCGTCAACTGTGTTAGAAATCATGTTTATGCAATGTGCTTATCTGATGGAGATCTAATGAGGCTATTTTTGTGGTTGAGTTATCTGCTCTATCTGTAATCATATACTCAGTCATGATTTTTTTATTTGCATATCATATTTCAGTCTTTGTTCATCATTCATTGTTATATCATGTTATCATTGTTTGGTCTTGTTGGCTTGAGACTTCTGAGCCTGAGAGACTAGAGAGATTGATGATTGAGTTGGGGCCTGATAGCCATGTTGTGAGTGATATTGTGGATCGGGCTACACGCTGCAGTAGGCCGTTTGGTTTTATATATTATTATATTGATCTGGTTGCACGCAGCAGCAGGCCTTATAGGCTTTATCTATTATTATGGGATAGGGCACGCTGCAGCAAGCCATATTAGCTTTATATTCACGCTTGGGCAGGATCTGCCCCTCCGGAGTCTGACATACCAACAGTGAGCGTAGGTACCGAGTGCCGAGAGATTGAGTGTGAGGCAGTGACATTGAGTACTCTAAGAGTGTGAGTACATGTCACGCCCCGTTTTCTCGCGAAAGCGAGTTTCGACATGTGACAACTCTTTTAAATGGGTATTGAAAGAGAAGAGTCGCCACCTAACGATTTTTAAGATGCGTTAGGGCACCTATTTGAAAATAACTCTGTTTGACAAATCAACGCCACCAAAGATCGGGTAAGGACTTAAATTACCTCAAAGAGAAGGTATTAGGCACTCTTTGAGGTCCACAACAGTGGGTCCCGACCAAACTTTAAATTATGTGGATTATGTAATTAGGCTAGATGATCAAATAAATAATGGAAAATTTAGAAATCGAAGAGTCTTATTAGGACATATGAGAATCGGTACAAATCTTAATGACTACAAGGATACAACTACATTGAACTATGTTAAATCAATAAGTGTAAATAACAAATACATAAAGAAAAAGGGGGTGTCCTATGTTTTTTAGCCTAAAGGATCACCCGTGCAACATAAATAATACTTCGCAACTCCCTTGAGGTAGGGGTTTCTCATATTATTCAGCAGGCGCAGACTATCATCTCCTGCTACCCGATTACTATGATAAAGTTATTTACGTAAAGGCGCTCTAATTCAATTCTAGGTCGTACCCTATGCGTGCACTACCCGTCCCATACCTATGGTCCAGGAGGCTTTGGACCACTATTTGGGTGGTTCTAGACTTCACTTAGTATGCTTAAAAATGAGAAAAACTAGCGCGCATTCAAAACATATAGGACTACACATAAATGCAAGAAAGGGTTCAAGTTAACCTCCACACATAAATGGCAAATTGCACGCTGGCAGATTCAACAATACACAGTTTTCAGGATCAAGACTTAAAGTCATATAGGCATGGTTCCTAGGTGATTCTGGATTTCCAGCAGTGTTGCAACTTTAGGCTAATGGATTTGCAGATTAAAGGCATTACAAACCTATAGGCATGATCTCTGATTATCTGCATAATGAGGCAGTGAAGCGATCCCAGAACTCTAAATTACCAACGCTGATTTTATAGACAAATTTCATAGGCAAGTAACAGTGTCCTATAGGTAGGATTTCTAGTAGTTAACAATTGAAATTGATTTTACATACTTTATCCGTATAGGCATGTCATCTAAGTGTAGCAATGCGACAAAGTAACAAAGTAATTGATTAATTGATTAAGATCCTATAGTCATGATATCTAAAGGGAGCAACGTACTAAGAGTAGTAGAAGCAGTTGATTGATTGATTATTAAAACCCTATAGACATGGTATCTAGGTGAATATTAGTAAAACATGTGTTATTACATCCTATAGGCATGCTATCTAAAGCGTTTAGTAGTACACATGGAAACACGTGTAGCAATTACTTGAGCCAACATGTTTTAACAAGTTAAGTGAAGTGTGTGTGTGATTCCTATAGGCATGAGTTCTATTATTGTGCAACGCACTAAATGAAATCATATAAGGCATGCTGAATGAAATAATAAATACAACACATAGACCCCATAGGCATATTTTACCCTTTTATGTAAGCATTAGAATATACCCGTCTCCCCCAACTTCATTAGAACCCTAATTGTTTATTTACAAATTATTACAGGCCTAGATAATGAATATAAGTATAAAATATTACACAAGGAACAACAGCAGGCCCAACAAGAGATAACCCAGTACTGCCTGGGCCTTCAACAAACTCGTTCTTCGCACCAGCAGCAAATCCGGACCCAAACCCGACTCAAGTATTAGAGATAACCAATTACAAGCTCCAAACTCATATATAGAAGTGAAGGATTCACTCACCCAGTAGTAGAAGATGAACAACTTAACCAAACAACTACTCACTGAATTAGTTAAGAAAACTCTAAATCCACATACTCAGTTCTTAAGACTATAGCTATCAACAGCTATAAGCAAGAGGCACATAGACAATATAACAATAAATTGGAAGGCACATGAGACATATGTGAGGCAGGTTCATGTTTGTATTTCCAAAAAAAATAATGTTTGAAGTGACAATACTGAGCAACATGAGTTAGCAAGCCACTCCACATAGAGTTTCAAAGTAAAGCATGATTCAGGAACAACCTAAAGAACATCAAATAACAATCTAGCATGATCATAGGCAGGAAGTAATTAGAGTACAGATTTCACATAAAAGTTTTAACATGATGATCTAATGAGCATATGGTTACAAAAAGCATAACAACATACTAGTGGCACAATTTAGCCAACATATCATGATGAGCATTGATCATAGCACAAAGATTCCAATAAAACTTATGGTAGGAAAAAGAACAGATCAGCTATACATTAACAGGACAAGCAGACATCAGGACTCCTGTCAGTCGATCACACATAAGAGAAGAGGTGGAACATTTATCTTAGAAGTCTTAGGCAATGCCAAAGACTACAGGATTGACAAGTTAAGGAATACAATCATCAGAGTTACAGATAGCAGAGAAACATATTTAGGCTAAATATTAAGACAGTGTGGTAACATGGAATGGTCAGGATTAATTTGCAAGGTAATAGTAAATTACACATAATGGTTCAGCAGAAAGAGACTGATTAAAGAAAATTCTAGACAGGTCTTAATTTCATAGGAGCTTCAGTACAAATGTTCAAAGTGAGGTATGAGAAAGGGTTTGATACTCAATGGTCAACGTAGGATTTAAGCATACATAAACACAATAGCATCAAGCAAGCATAACAGCCCAGAATTCTCCAAATTGGCTAAACATGAATGAACATATGCAAACTTATACAAATTCTAATGAAGGAATCTAGAAGAAATTCAAAGCAAGGTTGCCCCGGTATCATATTGGCTTAGAAAGGTCCATATAACATAGATGTTCAGAAGCATGAGCACAAACAGGGAAGAAATATAGTTGCGAGGGTTTGAACACTTACCAGTTTGCATATTTAACAACAAAGAGAGGAGAATCACCAAGTTCAAGTAGCAAAGTAAGAACAACGGTAAAAAAAACTCCAAACCCGAGTGCGTCAGAGTTCACAGGAGTTTCGAACGAGCCTCGAGCAGTACTCACACTAGGGAGGTACATAGAGAGGTTTTTCGTGGCCTTGGCCTTCAGTCGGCCAAATGCCTAAGTTTCAAAATAATATAGAACAAATGAAAGAGTGGGAATAACAGTGATTTCCGTCCGTTAAAGGGGATTAGGGGAGGGGTTTATATAGTGGTAGAAACTGGAAAAACAAACATGAAGAACAATCAACTAAGAACAAATAAGGAAGGAAAAGATCACATGCAATCAGTAACAAAGCTGGTAAAAGAGATGACAAAAATTCCAAACCCTAGTTTGGTCTAACGGCCATAAATCGAACCAATAATGCAAGAATCATTCATTGCAGAGTGTATATAGACGAAATATCACCCATATCTTCAAAAAATCAGAGTAAATCAGGCCTACTCTTGGAAGGTAGTTCTTGCCAAAAATAGAGCAAGAATTAAGTAACACCACAGACGCATATACAATAGCAAAGTATCACAAAATAGGTAAGTGAATCATGGATTGATTCCATTTTTGGGTTGGAATTGGAGAGAAATTAGGAGGCGGCTACTAGGGTTTATAAGAATAGGAAAACGGTTAGGAGATTTTAAGGCGGTGGTAGAGGAAAATGGGATTAAGGTTTGGATTACGGGATATAAGGAGAAAGGGCTGGTTTATTATGGGTCGTTGATCATTTAAGATCAACGGCCAACATTAAAATAGGAGACGATGCAGGATAAATGCATGGCTCCCTATCGGGTTTTAAAAGGGGTCATTTGGTTGGGCTGCTGAAGAGAAAATTAATGGGCTACGTGTTTGGGCCCGTTATATGGTCCAAAATTAGCCTTGTATTGGGCTGGAATTTAAATACACAAAATTCATTCAAAATAGATTATAAAAAATAACTAATAAATAAATAAAAATATTATTCGTGCAGTAAAATATTTGGAAATAACAGCTTAGTATTGTAAAAATATGAGAAATGCTATTTAGAAATGAATAATACAATAAATATAATTATGTATAGAATAGGGTATTATCGCAAAATTATGTAAAAATAGCTTTTAAACACAAATTTAATTATATAAAGTAAGGTAAAATATTATAAAACATATATGTTGATGCAAAGAATAAATTTGGACGATTAAGGCGTCACAAAATAATTTAAAGGGGTAACTAATGCATATTCAAGTAATTAAAATGCAAGAAAATCAATTTTAAAGCTTTAAGAATTATAAAAATTATAGAAAATACTTCTATAACTCTTGTAAATTAAGTAACGATGCAAAATGATATTTTTAAAGTATATATACTATTTGAAAAAATATGAGGGTAAAATTGGGTATCAACAGTACATGATTTTATCACTGTGATGCATTACATTTGCCATGCATACTTGACATACAAGTATAGAGATGCATTTCCTCATGCTATACGGTATTGAGACATTCATGACTTCAATACACATTGACGTGTAGGTATAGAGATGTATTTTCCTCATGCTATATGAGAATGAAATATCTTATCTGTTGTTGAAAGTTTTTGGGAAAAATCATAGTCTTCTGTTATACTCAAAATTTGGTGATTTTGGTGAATGATTTGAGTTTTACTGTTATACCTGAAAAGCATGCCTATTTTCCATAACTGTGAACGAGCTGATCATCATATCTTTAAGTTATTACTTCTACCGCTTTTATTATATTGTTAAGAGTTGTTCTTGGCTATTGCTGTAGGACTCTGATCGTTGTCCGAGCTGGTCACTGCTTTCAACATAAGGTTAAGTTTATTTCTTATTGAGTACATATGGTCAGTTGTACTCATACTGCACTTCTGCACCTTGCGTGCAGATTTGGAGTTGATGTTGATGTATGTGGCGGAGCTAGCATTGAAGATGTACCTGTGTCCCGGTTATAGCTGCCTCTTGTTCTTGGTAGCTTTAGATTTATAAATCTGTTTATGTAAATTTCAAATAGATGATGTATTTATTTCATACCAGCTTTGTAAACTCTAAGTCTTAGAACTTATGATTTGTACTACCAATCCTTGGGATTTTACTTGTATAAAAGATCAGTTATTTCATCATTTGTTTTGCAGTAAATCTCATTTGTATTGGATTATTTTTAATTGGCTGACCTAGTGGGTTGGATTAGGTGCCATCACGACTTATTAGATTTGGGGTCGTGACAAGTGGGTATCAGAGCTCTAGGTTCATAGGTTCTACGAGTCATGAGCAAGTGTTTAGTAGATTCTTGCGGATCAGTACTATGACGTCCATACCTATCTTTGAGAGGCTACAGGGCATCTAGGATAAACCTCTTATCTTTCCTTCCTTGTCGTGCGGTATTGATTTAGCTTGAAATGTATCTCTTTGAATTCCTTCCACTCACTCGTTTGCGTATGTGAGCACTTGATATCAGCTGTGCAACGACAGCTTGTGATTCCATGTATGAGGCACGAGACATGTTCTCTGTGTTTCGCTGATGGGTCAGTTTGGAAATATAAGGCTAGTTTTTTACCGCAGTTTAGGCTCGGTGGTTTAGTTGTGCGAGCATGTGCTTTTAGACTTATATGTCCGGTAGTGTCCCTATGAGTGAAATTTATGGCTCAGTGAGTGGTTGGATGATTGTATGATGAGTAGGATGTGCTTGCGGGATGTGTTCAGATTGTTTGAATGTGACAGGAAGAGTTTGCTTGAGATTTGAAAAGGAGTATTGGGTGCTTGATTTCTGTCTTGATGTGTTGTATAGTCTCGAGTTATGAGTGTGTTGAGGGATCTTTCATGTTGTCAAATTATGGGATGGAGTAGATTCCTATGCCTTGTTGACGAGTTTAGACTCGGGAAGATTAAGTGATTGCATGATGGTTGCGGCCATAGTAGGGCATAGTGAAATGACAGTTTGGGGCTAAACAGGTGGATTATCTCCCGCGCGATGGTCTACGGATGTTGATCCTTATGCTGTTGTGTGGAGAGTTTTTTTCTACCAGTGGGTTATATGTGTTGCGATTTGAGTTTGGATCGATCGAAAAAGTTGGCTGGACTGTCACGAGAATGCGTTCGAGCCTCGCAAATGATTTGAGATATTTTATGATTTGTGTTGCATGAGCTTATGAAGGTTTTAGTTGTATTTCTGTGTAGGATTATGGCAGTAATTGAGTATGGGTATTGTGAGTTATCGGATGTTTTGTTCTATGGCTTTGAGTCGGGTGGGGGAGTATACTATCAATGATTTGATTGCGCGATTATGTGTTGTACTGATTTCGGTTTGAGGCATACTTGTAAATCAGTTATGACTTGGAGATTTTGATTTCGAGGATGACTCGAGTAAGGAATTTCTGGATGTGTGATGTGTTACACTTTATGGATATATGGAAATCTTAGAATGATTTGAGTTTGTTATTCATGATGGATGTAATGTGTTAAGAAAAGGGAGCCACTTAGTTCCGTTATGGTGGGGTTACTTCTTGGGGTATTAGGGTGCTTATGAAGCACATGTCGATCGGCTCGCTTGGGCAGTGCATTTGAGATTAGAGTAGGGTTGATGACTCTCAAGAAGGTTTGGGTTCAAGATTCATATGTGGCATTTGAGAATTTTTCGAATTTGTATATGGCTAAGATCTGATATCTGCATCGGATGGTATCAGACTTGCGGAATTTCTATATCTTTATGGATTCTATATTTCAATATGAG
Source organism: Nicotiana obtusifolia (assembly GCA_002018475.1). Lineage (NCBI taxonomy): Eukaryota > Viridiplantae > Streptophyta > Magnoliopsida > Solanales > Solanaceae > Nicotiana > Nicotiana obtusifolia. The sequence goes on along the minus strand of MCJB01048300.1, from coordinate 11,477 downwards.
AGATATTAAGGAAATGACTTTAGATTAACATATGGTCTCTTCAAAGGGGTGTCTCGATTGTGGTACTTTTAGGGTGCTTAAGAGGGATTCAGCGGCTTATGGGCCTTAGGACGACGTGGTTTTATGCTAGGATCTCTTGTGGTGAGCTTTGGGTAATGATCATGGTGTTCTCGCAAGGATAAGTGTCAATTTTAAGGTAATTCAGAAGGAACTTAGAGAAATAGGACAACTTGGTAATAGGTTGGATTAGCATGGTAATGGATATGATCGGTTCTTTGGGTTTTTATGATGTGATGAGTCTCTAAAGGTGTTTTGTGGCAATACTCTTAGGCTTGGCCACCTGCGTGACCTGGATGGGTTCGAGCAATTCAATTTTGATAGCTTAGTTATATGCAAATGCGTCTCGTAGAGTTCTCGATGATTCTTACCACGGCTTGGGGTGGATGTTTTCTACAAGCATGGGGAGTTTGTTGTGCATTTTGATTTTCTCTTGAATAGGATCAGGTGAAAGGTTTCTAGCTAATCGAGTATGTAATCTTCTTGTGACTCAAAGTTGATAATGAGGTTCTCGTAGTTTACATATGATGGCAAGAAAGATGTGGTGCGTCCTGTGGGATTGAGATTTGCATGTACAAGGTGGGGGTTCAGTTTTGGAAGGAAGGTCATGAATTCTTAGACAACATGGACGGCTCAAGATGTTTAGATGAATGCTAGTACTACTTGGTATTACCTAATAAGGGCGCGTATTTCAGAAGACGCAATGTGTTTTGACTTATGGATGCTTCATTCGTATTGTGGTACTTCCCTGGTTGATCGACAACTGATAATCAAATTTTTCCATGTGGCACGGGGGGATTATATATGTATTTCTCATGGGATGATTGTGTATGAGAGATGTGTTAGACATTTGAGTGGTGGAGTTGGCATTGGCTATGGTGATTCATGTGCTCTATGGATTTGGAGTTTGGGACATCTTAGAACCGGATTGTTTCAAGGTTGCAGACTGTGAAGATGTGGCCAATGTTAACCAGATGGTGGTACGTGTTATAGTAGATCATTGTGGACTTTCGGAGGGCTATTTATCCATTTGGAGATGACCGGAGTTGATTTGGGGGCCCATTGGCAGGCCAAGGAGGATGTGTATTCTACACCATGTCGGATTTATCAACTCAAAAATATTAGTGTGTAACGACCCAACCAATCATTTTTAGCATTTGCATTTCGTTCAGCAATTTGAAGTCTTGAATAGCTTTATATGATGTACTATGACTTGTCTGAATCGTCGGTTTTGGTTTCAGGTTATTCAGAATTGATTTGGAAGAATGATTCTCAACTAGGAAGCTTTAAGTTGGAAGAGTAGACCAAATTTGACTTTTTAGTACTTGACCTCTGATCGGAGTTTTGACGGTTCTATTAGGTCCGGATGGTTATTTTGGACTTGGGCGTAAGCCTGGATTTGCATTTGGATATTTCTAGAAGGTTTCGGCAATATTTGACGAAAGTTGGAAATTTGAAGGTTTGAAATGTTCATAAGTTTGACCAGAGTTAACTTTAATGATATCAGGTTCTAATTATGGTTTTGGGAATTGGAATAGCTTCGTTATGTCATTTGGGACTTGTGTGCAAAATTTGAGTTCATTCCGAGTTGATTTGATAAGGTTCGGCACGAGTTTTGGAAGTTGAAAGATTCAAAGTTCATTAAGTTCAATTTGAGGTGCGATTCATGGTTTTGATATTGTTATGCATTATTTGAGGCCTCGAGAAAGTATGTGTTATGTTATGGGACTTGTTGGTATGTTCGGATGGGGTCCCGTGGGGCTCGGCTACGTTTTGGATAGGTTTGGGTTGTGTTGCGTTCGTTTTTTTATGTTTCGACATCGTTTCTTCAAGCACAAGTGGTACCACATTAACCAAATGAGCTCCAATTTCTGCTTTGATTGAAGCATTAGATCCGTACCGTAATATTGGACCATATCAACTGAAATCATCAAGTTTTGACATCGTATGTGGAATTTATGCTCTTTTTACTAAGAATTGGGTTGCTATTTTTTTTAGATTAATTACGAAATTGCCACTAAATTCGTAATTAAATATCTACACTCTTTCCAATTATTGAAGCCAACATATCTCCTTTTAAGGTCAAATGGAGTGTTTCAAAAGCCTATCCTGATTGGAATTTCACAAGAAATCTATTTGAGGCATCAAAATCGAGTTTCAGGATCTTTTAGCACGAGAAACGAGGTAGAACAACTGGGCAAAAACATATAATATCGAGTGTTTGTTCATTTGGTCATATTTTGAGTTAAGGAGCTCCGATTTGGGCGATTTTAGAGGTGATTTTCACCACATGAATTGGGATAAGTATTCTATATTCGGTTTTGGTTATATTTCATGAATCCATCTTCGTTTTTGGCATTTGATTGATGATTTCAAAGTAAAATTTAAGGTTTTATAAAAAGTTTCATAAAGGTGAGCTTTTGAGTTTTGAACATTGATTCGGAGTCGGATTTGAGTGACACTAGTATGGTTGGACTCGTAATTGAATGGGCTGTTGGATTCTATGAGTTTCATCGGGTTTTGAGGTGCGGGCCCAAGTATGACTTTTTGGTTGACTTGGGCTTTTGATTAAAGATTCAAGCTTTATCGATTGGGTTTGTTTCCTTTGGCATTATTTGATGTTCTTGAGTTGTTTTTGGCTAGTTTTGAGCCGTTTAGAGGTCAGTGATCTCGTCCAATTTCACTCCTCTATTTGAGGTTATGAAAACGGTCAATGCAATAGTAATACCCAACAAGAGTCGAGGTCGAATTCCGCAGGGAGCTGTATGTATGGAAGTTAGTAGTATATGTCTTAGCGTGTGAGTTTGTATATCTAAATTTGCACTTCCGCCAAAATTGGTTGTTTTAAAGTTGAAAGTAAACTATAATTGCAATTTAAGAAATAAAACTAGAAGATTGTTTTTGTTGTTTTTCAAATGTTGTAAAAGGCTTAAGGCTATGACATTCACCTAGGTGTTTGCCTAATAAGATATAAACTTTAAAGCTTGTTTTATTGGTCGGAATGTATTATTATTATAGCTATCAACACTCAACACCCACTCAATACCTCTCGGTCAGAGAGTGATTTTGCCCAATTTGGCTTTCTCATGTCCAGATGGGTATTGAACAAAACGGTTGATAAAAAGCTCAAATCGGGTTTTACTGTCTCTAGGTTCAACCCTTTAATTGGGTTTATCAATCACTCGATTGACCCAATTTCTTGCTAGCCAAGTTTTCCTAGACTATGTTTCTCTTTCTCAAGTAGAGACCAAGTCAAATAGGCAAGAACTAATGTTTGCAACCAGTAATTACACAAAATAAAGCAAGAACAAGGTTAAATAATAAACACCCAACCATAAACAAGCAATAAATCAAACACTCATTAAGTTTTCACACTAGGGTTGGTCAAAACACTAGTAAAACTCTAGCTGCTCATCCTTTAAATTGAAGAAAAAGAAGAAAAAATGATAAATAAACTCATATTGCAAGATTGAAATGATAAAATCAATGTAAAAATAGCTCAAAATATGAAAAACTACTAAAAGAAGTAAAGAGAAACGGCTACTGTAGTTGCTGATGTCCAAAGTTAACCTAAAAATATGAAACTTGTCTATTTATATAGGCTGGAAATTTCGGAAAAGACGTCGTTTTGGAGGTTCTGCGGCCGCACAATACCATGTGCAGTCTGCATTTTTCTTCAGCTTGACAGGATTAGAAGGATGCGGCCGCATAATTCTGAACTGCGGCTGCAGTGCACTCTTCCTGCGGTTCGCAGAATTGTGACTACTGCCGCACCTTGCTCTTCTGCGGTCCGCAGAATTGTATCCACGGCCGCATAGTTCTTCTTTTGCGGCCACACAATTGTTGTGTGGTCCACACTTCTGGAAGACTTGGAATGCATCTTCTTTGAACTTTGCTTCTGGTTTAGCTCTTGCGGACGCACAATTCATGTGCGAACCGCACTTTGCACCAGTCTCTGATGGAAATTCCTTCATAACCTGCGGCCGCAGATGATATTCTGTGGTCCGCACAATTGAGCTTTTGTGCCTTTTTTTTCCTTGAGTTTAGATTACTCCTTTTTTAGTTGGACTTCATCTTGGGGGTTCATCTTCCAATATTCCTGCAATTAAGCAAATTTCATCAGTTTTTGGGAAGAAAATTAAATGTTTTTGGTCTAAAACGAAAGCTAAAAAGCGCTAATAAGTAGTCAAAATCCCTACTTATCAACTCCCCCAAACTTAAGCTTTTGCTTGTCCTCAAGCAAATAAAGTGGTTCCCACCTCCACAAGTTAAGAGCCATTCCGGAAAATGAAAGTGAGTTATTCACACATCAATTGGGACCAACTATTACCCACACAACTTATGAATTATCAATAAAGCAACAAGTTAAACTTCTAAGCACAGATAGTTATAATGTGACACTTGAGCATCAAGAGTTGACTTTATTCATCAAGGTAGCTCGCTCTTTTATGTAGGTCATTGTGGGTCCCAAACTCCTCCTCCTATACTCTCTGTTTGCCTATCTCACTGAAGAATTTAGCACTCAATCCAAAGATTTGTGAAAGGTTTACTCATCTCTTTCAAAAGAATGTTGTATGTATGGCTTTGAGTACCATAGGCTTGCCCCTTAAGTAAATCACCACTAATGTAAGCTCACTCGCCTTAAAATCACGGAGGGCTTTTTCGGAATGCAATGAAGTGACTAAGGTTCGATATGCTATGATAGAACGGGTTTATCTTTCCTTAAGCACTCCAATTTCTTTTCTCGAGTCATGCTTTGCTAACTCTTTGAGGCACTTTCTTTTCCTTGGGGGAACTAGAGAGACTTATCATCACTCTTTCTTGATCATGACATTCATTTTCTTCCTGTTTGATTTCTCCATGCTTTGCATCGTTACTTTTCTTTGAATCCCTTCAACTTTTCCACTTATTCGTTTTCTTTTTGCATTTTTCTTCTTATTCTTTCTTTTTCTTGCCTTTCCTTCTCATCATTTCTTTTCTCTTTTTTTGCCTTGATACCTCTTTCAAGTTCCTCGTCTCTCCCCTAAACTTACATTTTTAGCTAATTGTTTCACAAGAGTGTTAAGGAAATCTCGGGTGCCAAGAGAGGCTCACAACAAAACGAGTAAAGGCTTGTAACATGGTCATCAAATGAGAAAGGTTTTAGGCTCAAAAGGGTTGACAGGGATAACAATATTGATGTGCAATGGAAACTTCAAGCAGGTCAAGGAGAGCCTACAATCACTTCTCAAGCCAAGCAAAACTTAAAATTTCGCCTAGAAACACATTCGGGGTCAGTTCTAGACCATTCGCACGGGTACTTGGACTTGCAACAACATCTTATCTCTCACATAGTTGAATTGTTAAAGAGGATAGAGTCGAGGTCCCACAACGACTATATTCAAGATTGAAAATCACTATGGTTCGATTGAACCACTCGGTGATTGACTAAGTCATCACAAGAGTCATAAGGTCACTAACTAGAGCTATTTCTTTCCAAAAACCTTGTTTCAAACCATAAGCATGTAGTTAAGTGTATTGGTACCAAGTGAAGCATGTTTGACTCTTCGATCATGACTGAATTAGGTATTTGTTTTAATTCATTACTACTACTTATTGTTACTTAAACATCAAAAATGGACTCAATCCCTTAAGAAGGTTTTCACGCCATCCATCGTTGGAAAGAACCGTGGCATTAAGAAAACAAAAGGCTTATTATCCACTAAAACATAGAAAGAAGCTACTAATTCAAAAAGGAAACAAACATAAAGATAAAAAAAGCTACTAGAAAAAAGAAAAACTATAGAAAGCGTAATGAATATACATAATGAGAGATAAGAGAGACTATATACATAATGAGAAAGAAGAAGAAAATGGTAATAAGTTAGTTACAGGCCAAATGTCTCATAGTTATCAAAATACATAATCATCAAGATATGTCAAAGAAACTCCTCCCCCCGAATAAAAATAAGCATTGTCCCCAATGCTTAACAATATAAGAGTAAAAGAACGGTGAGAGTGAAGAAAACTCCCTATGGCTCTGTGGCTATCTTTGTGTCCCCACCAGTGGTACCAACCGCAGCCACATCCAATTGGATCTCATCATCCTCAAGTCCGGGAGTGTGGGTTGGTGAACATTTGACGTACTGCCTCGGCAGTGTCAGCAGCATTGTCTGGCTCCTCAAACTAGCCAGCTAGTGTTGTAGGATCTGTAGGATATGGTCTTGAGTGGTGCGGGTCAATCAGCATATCAAATGGAATGTCTCCTGCTACTGCATTCTTGGTAACCTGTCGCCGGAGCTTGTCCACTGACTTCTTGGAAGCCTAGGACTTCTGCATCTTTTTCACTTCCTTTCCCAGCTCCTCTATGACTGACCTAGGCTGTACGAGAGTGGCCATAATTGTGTTCTGGTTGTCCAAGAGCTTCTTCAAGGTTTCTTCAACTGTGGGGG